>BGZK01001772.1:0-108982 GCA_005406025.1 Eumeta japonica
TTCCCGAAATTATGACGCGTGAAAATAATACGTCTGCTCATTTATCCGCGTCGATTTTGCTTCGGCTTTTAAAACAAAACTTCGTTTCACTTCCGACCAGACTCTCGAGCCTGACGCGATTTCTGTCCCATCCCAGTTCAATTTTCGGTTATAATGTTAGTCCCGCTCCCGCTTCAAATCCCGGTCCTGCTTTCGATATATACGAGTACCTTTTCGATGTCCAAATATCGTTAGTTACATATTGTCAATCGGCACTAAAGAATAAAATGTAACCTAAAGACTGATCATGCAACGGATATCGTCACTCGCTATACGACCTTCCAAAGAGCTTTCTTAAAGGAAGAATAGTCTTTCAAATGTCGTCTCCACAGTTATCAACCAGTCAAATTTCATCCAAATCGGTTCAGTGGTCCAGCTCTAAAAAAACTGCCCGTAAGCGACAGTCACGATTAAATTCATAATATATATATTAGTATGGAATATGGATATTTTACACTGTTATATTTGTATTCATGGAGAGAAATTGAAAACCTATAACTATACATATAATCTTAAAAGTTCTTTATATACTATAATAAATTATGCACAAATTCTGGGATTATTCGTGTCCCGATGTGTTTTTTTGGACTTTATTTTGCAGGCCTTTAACGTTGAAATAAACGAACATGAAGTTATAAAGAAACACGTGCATACTATAAAAACATTCATGGAATGTTGTGAAAAAGTCGCGATACCTATTTTGCTTATTTATATTGTACCGTTGTGACGTCAAAACTACGTCAGGGTGAGAAGGGTTCCGCCGCGTGCCCTCAGTTGACGTAATTTTGATGTCACAACAATTAATCGAACGATTACAAGATTACAGAATTGGTCTGCAGATCGTTGGGCGGTACAGAAGCGATCAAAATTTGTAAGGTCGTGCGCATTACAATTTGCTACATTTTAAATGTAGAACGTGTTTGACTATAATCATTAATTACTATGCAATTGACTAGACTAGACAACTTGGTTTTTTGACATTGGCGTTTGACGTTTTTCACCTAGAATCAAGACCTTCTGATTTATTTTATCATTATCGTTTTTTTTGCTCTCATTTGTAAATCAAACGCTACATGCTAAATCAAAGGTACAAATCGAACGATAGTAAAATCAATCCAACAAATTGTATAAAATGTTGCAAGACATTAAAAACAATATAAAATAAATTAACGATAACGATTAAAAACCAGCGAATGCAAACATTTATGAAGTCAATTTGCGTATACATTACGTATACAGAACACCTGTGCTAATAGAATATAGACAGTTCTCAATTGTATTAAAATATATTTGTCGTTATGTGAATTTTTCGAAAAACAATTTTTATAGATAATATCGGGTAGAACTGAGACACAGTTAATATTATTTATAGGAATACAAAAATGAACACTAAGACATTAAAATGAAATAAAACGATGAATGACAACTAAGGACGTAAAATAACACATACTTAACTATAGTTTACAGACGTATTAAATATATTTTCAACAATGGCGTACATTTTTAAACATGTTTTGTAGTCATATTACATTCTAAATATCATTCTATCGTCAATCATTTGTTGTTTTTTTTTTATATTCGGCTCGTGACAGCAAAACGAAAGCGGCAAACGACAAACGTCCGCGATTGTTGTCTTTTTGTGAATTTTTCTTTGATAATATTTTTTAAGGCAGTTGAATGGCATCCATTATAAAAATACTTAAAATGCAAAACATCAGTCAGTAGAGTTTTAGTTCATTAGTTACGCTCTGTTTATCATTAAGTAATCCATAGTATTTTTAAGTCGCTTTTTTTTATTTTTAATGATATTATTAGCTTAGTACTTTTATTGTTATGCAATCAACTTTAAAAAATAGCAATTAAGAGCAAATAGTACAGTAGTACAAGAAGTTTAAAATTTCTACACTGCGAACTATATTGATCCCGTAAAATCTTTGTCCACATAAAGTTTTCTATTTCTTTTAATCGATCTGACTGAAAATTACGCGAGAACACCGCGATAGAACGAGTTTCAAATTAATATAAGAATGGTCAAAATACGTTCCATACCCTTTGTTTTTCCTTTTAAAGTTCTCCAAATATTTTTCAATATGGCTGACGTACGGACAAAAAAAAATATTATAATTCGATCCAGACTTTTTGGCGTGCGTGGACTTAGGTATGCGCAAGACATGCCGCAGTGACGGCGTAACTGACGGGACGTTGAGGACAGAGCTTGCGGCACGTCCGTCCGCTGGCCGGTGGCGCCCCGAAATGACACGCCGCGCGCTATCAATTTTGTGACTGCCTGTTACCTATGCGAAGTTTCACAACCGAGTAACTTATAGACGCCAAAATTTTTAAAATATTTACATGGGACTATAGAACTGTTCACGAATACCTAAAAAGAGTAGGTGCCATTGTAGAGATATAGATCTATAATTGTATAGAAATGCACGAAAATTCTCTTTCGCATATCGTGGAAAGTCTGAAATTTTAGATTTGTAAAAAAACACTACGTGGCTAAAATATAAATAAAAACAATTGGAAAAACGCTTCTACGAAAAAAAAATATTTTGTCGTTGAGTCGAATTAAAAAAAAAAATAACAGTTCTTAGTCGAAAAAATACACATGTGTTTAGATTTATCTGATAAATGTGATTTTCAAAATCTTCCTTCGATATCATTTACGGGTTGGTATAGTGTAATTTGCTTTGAAGTGATACGAATAAATTTTATTTTATGGAAAGCATACATTAGAAAAAAAATTAAGTTTGCGAAAATAATTGAAGACATATTTAAATTTTTATTATTTTTTAAAACTTTTTCTAAACTTTCTTTTCTTTTTCTAAACTTTAAAAAAAAAAGACTTCTTCAGTAGATACCGAAAGGTTTCTTATGAAAAATTGATCACTATAGACAAATTGTGTACAAATTTATGGATAAATAAATAGATGAACGGCAAGCGCTTTATAAGCATATGTCCCTTGTTTGAAATCATTATCGATAAAAACCCTTAATTAAACTGGAAATACAATTGTTGGAATAATCGATAATAATAATCTCAACATTTTAAAATTTCATTATATGATAAATCATAGAAGTGTCTATTATTGTATAAAATTTCGGGGGTTGTAATTATCATGTGTAATACAGTAAGCGATTTCTCACGGGTGTTTATTTTTATATTGAAGAATAATGCATTGACGCAGAGAAATGTCCTTTTTGGTATTTCTAGAGTGTTCGCATTAATTTATGAATGATCAGAACTTTGTCTCAGACATTTGTGAATTTCAATTGTGCGTGTGCGTGACGATTTAATGCGTAAGTTCATTTTTAATAGGAACAAGATCGATATTAATATTAAAATCTTAATATTGAGACCAGAAACACAGTTCAAAAACAGGCACAAACGGAAGCTATAGCCAACGACCAGCTTAAAGTTTTTTTAGTTTTTGTTTGTCATCATGCTGAAAGATATTTCTGTGGAGACAAGGGCAGGCTGTAAAGTAATTTCTTTTGGCATACTTAATGCTAAAATGATACTGGCCATCTTATACTCTATTCCTTCCGTCTTTAAAAACATTGGTATTCATTTGTTAATGGTGTCTGTTATTTCATTGTCATTTGTTTTTTTTAATACTATTATACAAGAAAAATATAATATGTTTTAAATTGAGAATTAAGCAATCATTGAATTTTTCACTAAAGAGGGAAATGTGCGAATGTAAATTAGCTAACATACGTCGAATATGTGTCGTGATTTTTTTTTACATATTTAAATTCTAAACTAATGCTAATAGGCGGAATATTTTTCGACAGCAATGATTCAGCAAAAGCGGGAGATGAATTAGGAGATGTCAGTAGAAAATATTTCAAAGGCCTCGACGACTTCTATGTCTTAATGTTAGAATTTTGTCATTTATCTTGAGTTGAAAGTCAAGTTCGCGACCTTTTATTTTACCAATTTCGTTATTTACGACACTCCAAGTTATTTTCATTAATTTTTTGCTATTCTTTATTTTACTATTTTACTACTCGTATTAATATAATTAGTTCTAACCGCGATACAAACATTTCAAACTAAAATTTAAAAAAGTTTAAGTAGTATCTAACATACTTAGCAAACCTCTCGTTTTTATTAAATATCCTTTCGTTATAAAGGTCATGCAATCTCTTTCTACTTATGTGTATTCCCATTGTCGCCCAATCACTGAACGATAATTACTCATTTACTTTAAAAACTCTTATTTGAAAAATATTGAATTATATAACTCACTGGAATTGTTACTGCATTGTAGTTCCGGAATCCTCTGCATTCTACATTTTCTAAATTGTACCAACCGTTTTTCATTCACTACAATGCATTTTATAACTTTCTTTTTAAATTTCTTCTAACCGGTAGTTCAAAAGACGTTAGGTTACCACTGTGGTCCGATTTAAAATTATTGATAATATATTTCTGACCTGGTTCGATATTTGTATAAACATTATCACGACTTAGAAACATGGCATACATAATTCTTGTAGACTCCAAAAAGAAGTTTGACAGATTAATACTCAAAAAACCCAGAATTCTACCACTATGATGGTGACAACTAATAAGTTTGCATTAAAGTCTTCACATATTACAATATATTTGCTTTTGTCACTTACTTTACACAAGGCTCGATCTATAATCCATTCAAACAACTCATAAGAAGAATGAGGGGGGTCTGTATAAGCTCCTTACAATAAGTCGCTCGAATTCCATACAGGCGATCTCCACAAACCGCTCAGCAGAGAGGTCTACTGTATCGGTTCTTTCCTTAAATTTTAAATTATTACAGGTAAGAAAGGAGAGCTAGAAAAGCCGAAGAGAAGTCGACCGTTCCTGAGCCAATGCTCCGTGATACATAGTGTATCTTTATTGACAAGGCCCATGAACAACTTCCAGCTAGGGAATGCAATCCCGATCCCGCGAGATCCCGATCTCGCGAGATCTCGCGTAATTTTTTCGGGATTAATCCCGAAGCATAATAGGACGAGATCCCGTTCGGGATTGGGCGGCAGTGGTTAGCAACGCTAGGCACATATTGTCAGGGCGCGAGCGATGCGCTGACGGACGGGCGCGGCGGCCGCGAGTGCCGAAATACGAACAATTACGAATGTTAGCGACAGGTGACGAGCAGGATAGATAATATAAAACTATGTAGAGTGAGTGAGAAAGAGGTACAGGCGTGCGGTCAGGCAGTCATTTGTTTGTTTACGTACGTCATAATTGTTTTAGTTGTGCAGTTGTAATCGTTATTTTCCTTAAATTACTCATTTTTATTGTTTATGGAAGTTAATTAAATATATCTTTCGGATTCTTATAAGTGTGAGATTGTTAATACATTAAAATGTCGAAAAGTAATGCAGATCAAGTGTACGTTGACTTTAGCAGTCGTTTACCGGTATGGAGATATTTCAAGAAAGCAGTTAATAATTTAACTGCTCAATGCCAGTTATGTAAAGCTGTTCTTAAAACCTCATTCGGGTCTACGAAAAGTTTACACGTCCATATGATGTCAATCCATAAAATTGACACAAAATTGAATGCGGGAGCAAGCACACCTGAGCCGGATAATGTGTCACTACCTTCGACTTCGTTAGCGTCTACTAGAGCGTCGTCGTCAGTTGCGCTGTCACCAATTAATGTTGAAGCTCAATTTTCACCAGAAGATGGTGAAAATTATCAAATACCATAGAAAAAAAAGAAAATCACTGATTATTTTCCATCTGATTGTAATGTAACAAAAGAGTTAATGATTTCCCGAATGGTAGCAAAAGATGGTTTGCCATTCAGGGTATTCTGTACTTCCGAGGATATGAAGAATCTTTTTGCTGCGAAAAGTAACAATTACAAATTGCCTTCTTCACCAAATACAATTGAACTAATTGTAATGAATTACGGAATGACGCTCAAAATAAAAATGAAAGAAGATCTGCTAAAGTTGAAGAATGAAGATTATAGGTTTACAGTCATTTTAGATGAATGGACATCTGGAATAAATCGGCGCTTTTTAAATGTCAATGTACACACAGTCATTAACTGTCAGCCTACTTACTGGAATATTGGACTGGCGCGCATTTTTTGGAAGTATGTCATCGGAGTCTTGTGTTCAGGTTCTGAAGGAAAAACTATCAGAATTTGATTTATCCCTGGATAAGGACATAGTTGGTATAACGACCGATGGAGCCAGCGTCATGAAGAAAGTAGGACGTCTAATTGAACCACTACTACAGCTTTGCTACGCCCATGGTGTACAATTAGGTATAACAGACGTCATTTATAAAAAGACCGTACAATCGAATCCAGAGGAAGAATTTGAAGACCCTGAACTGAACACAAATCGCAGCGCGGAGGAGGAAGAAGTCCTAGGTGACAATCCGGATAATTATGATGGTTTGTACTTTTCCTTACCTATAAGACAAGTTTATTTGGCTACAGAATACCAAATGATTATATCAAAACTAAGGAAATGCGTCAAACTTTTTTAAGAATTCTCCTACCAAGAATGATATGCTTCAGATTTATATTCAGCAAGAGTTTGGCAAAACAATTCAGCTGGTTCTTGACTGCAAAACGCGTTGGTCTAGCCTATGCAACATGATAAGTACCTACAATAGCGTAAAGCAGTGTGTAGCTAAGACCCTAGTTGACCTTTCGCTCAGTTCCAATCCAGAATACTTTTTCACGGATGAAGAACACGCTGTCCTCATCGATTTGGAAAACACACTTCAGCCAGTGAAATTGGCTGTTGAGGTACTGTGCCGTTGAGATATTGATTTAGTAAGTGCAGAACATACTTCACGTTTCATGGTTCGAAAGCTAGGAAACCTGAAAACTCCTCTCTCAGAAAAGTTGGTCTCTTCGATGAACAATCATATCTCTAAACGTCGCATAAAAGCGACTGCAGTGCTGTTATATTTGAAAAATCCAAATATTTATCAAGATGACTTGGAGCAATGGAAAGGTAACGAGACTTTCCAATTACCAAGCAAATATCTCATAAGGAAAGAAATTAAAAATATAATCACACGATTATATCGTAAAGAAGCAAACCAAGCCGAGATTAATACGACAGTATTAAATGAAGATGACTTACCTCTTTCTATGATTGCAGAGGATTTGAGTTTACGTGCTATTGCTGCACAAAATTATACATCGCTTCAAGAGGATTTAGAAGAAACTCTGCGAGCGTCTAAAACTGAAAGTCCTTTTAAACCTGTATCCACGAGCTTAGATAGGTTAGAGTCAGTCATAAAAAAAGAAATGGATTTGTTTGAGTGTGGAGGAACAAAGGGTAGATTTTGCAGTTTGCATATAATTTTTAATCACGTTGCCAATCAGTGTTGAGTCGGAGAGGGCATTTTCAGCAGCTGGGTACATTGCAACGGACATTAGATGCCGTTTAGCAGATAATACTCTTAATACACTTTGTTTTTTAAGAAGCTACTTTCAAAATAATAATAATAATAATAATAATATCTTCGGACATATATACACAGCACCGTCTGGTCCCAAACTAAGCAACTAGGCTTGTACTATGGGGTACCAGACAGTTGATATACTACATACATACTTTTTTTTTTTTTTTTTTGTAAATATATACGTATAATACATAGAAACACCCAGACTCAAGACACCCGTAACTACTTTCTAGTCTCTTTGAGTAATAATTTTTGTTTTTATTATGCTAATTTACAAAAAAGACTTAAATTGTTTAGTTAATAATATTGAAGAATAAAGATTTTTGTTTTCTGTCAAATAATATTTTATTTTAATTAACCTTAAAATCAGAAACAAGCAATTTTCATCGTTTTCAGTTATCCGAACTTTATTTTTTTTTAAACTAGACGGGATCCCGAACATTTCGGGATCTCGCGGGATTGATGTTTCTAATCCCGCGGGATCCCGAATTTACGATCTCGAGTCGGGATTGCATTCCCTACTTCCAGCTCCTTATTCTGCATGTCTTGAACATTTTGATGCACCAGGTTGAGAATACAATTATTTAAATTATTATGTGTATTCATTACATTAGGCCTCAATTGACGCAATAGTACTTTATTCGACAACGTATTATACTAGAGCTATTCTCTGCTTTCTTAAGAATTATTGTATTAAAATTTAAAGAATAAGAATCTGCAAATTAACTTTTGCCGAGAAAACTCTGTTTACTTTGGTTTATTAAATTAAGGTCTTCCTTTGTCAAAGCAGCTCCTTTAAATCCATGGAGCCCCGCACACCAACAGAGCCCCCAGATCCAATATAGCCGCAGTTACTCTTATAACAAGACTCTGTTCTATTTAATATTATAACAGAACCAATATTACTGGCCAACAACTTAGCCAAATGTCGTTTAAAATATATAGATAAAAACATCCTCTCTTTAGTCAGAATAAATTTAAATATATTAATGTCACGTTCTGAATATTTCTATTTTGCTTTTCCGACAAATTATTGGAATATGGAAAAGCGCACGAGATCGTTTTTAAATTATTTCGGTGTGGCAATGACAAAAGGAGGAAGAGAGAGGCAATCATTTCTATCCAAAACTATTTTCCACCAATATAATAATTGTGGTGCTCTCGCTATACTTATCCATTACAGTTACATTTAAAATGACATTCTATGAAGGTACAGGTACATACCTGGTGGTTCATGCACTTGCCCATCACGGGCCCCAATCCGACACCCAATTGGTCTGAATAAATCATCGTTCTCCCACGGCCCTCAGCAGTCAGACCAGTACGGAGTGCAACAGTCCCCCGAGCAGGTGTAAATGTTTTCTTATTTTCATATTTAGTATTTTGTTCTGACTCGTAAGTGGGGTCGATGCAGTTCACCCGACCACTCGATACTACGTCACAGGCCAAATATCTATGATTCTAATTAGAATTCGAATTGAAGGTGTGCGGTTCGAATTGTGCAGTTATTTTGTATAAATTATTTTGCAAATGTTTTAGTTGGTTCTACAAATCCTGACATTCAGTATCTTTACGAGCAACTTTACCCTCGTATAGTTTTATTTCACAAATTAATTCCATATTATTTTTTTTTAATCAAATTTTCTGTAGTGACAATTTAGTTCTTTTGTAATTCTTTGTCATCGCTTGAGATTTTTTTATCTTAAAAATATTTTCATTTTTTTAACTTTGTGTACATTGTTACAATTTAAAGTCAAATCGGGTTCGCCATATCAATAAGTGCCGTACCATTTAGTATTGAATCGCACAATTTAACTGTCTCGCCCAATTCATACACATTCATTTTGTGTTGTAATTTATTAGGTCGCATTCTATTACTGTGTAACTCTGCCTGAAGTGATTGAATTTGCAGAAGGGAGTGTTCGTAATGCTCCCGACGGTCGTTCATTTCATTGACCTGCGCTTGTAAGCGATCGCGCTGATCGGTGAGGTCATTGCACTTAATGTCTAATTCGGCTAATTCGCCTTTCAATTCGGTGTTGAAAAATATAACTGATTGTATCTCTATTTCGTGGTCATCGCGCTTGCTGACAAGAGTGTTACATAACTCGTTGGACGCTTTAAGTTCTGGTAAGGTTGTTTTAAATTTTTATTCCGATTCACAAATAGTCGGTTTGCGACGTATGATGTATGAAGTAAACCAATAAACAGCCAAATCAAATACAGTTTTTTTTTATAAGTAATATTAAAAAAATGTATATTGCATATGGGGATCGAACCTACGATATACACTGCCGCGAAGTTATGTGTTGTTTTTCAAACCAAACGCACAATGAAACTGTACACGAAAATTAATATTGTGTATTGATCTTGAATAAAGTGTTTTTTAAGAGAATACACATATATTATGATGTATTTCCAATAAATGAAATAGGAAATCACAACACTTAAGATTCAATGATTAACATATCATTTATTAAACAAATATTCTAAGAGAATTTGTTTCTTTACATGCTTCGCAAAACAACATAAAGTTTGACGAAATCATTAATGATAAACACGATTGATAGAATGAAACCGAAACTGATTAAAACATTAATATGCACATAAAAATGACATTTAATTAGAAAGTAAGAGAAACATAAGACATAATGAATTATTTACGGTAATTCTAGTTAGGCGTGAGGTAGGCGTGTACGTCACTCGCACCGGCGTACAGCGAAGATGTTAAATAATACTGGAAGGCGTTCTTAAATATTAGTAGAGGTAAAGTGGTAGAAATCGGTTCTAAAATAATAACCTTTAATGAGAACTAGATCCGACAATGGAATCCCCGAAATAAATAAGAATTGGAAATTTAAGGCTATAAAACCTTCTCGGGCAGAGAAAATAATTACAACTACTTTTTCAAAATACTGGACTGGACTAATAATTACATAGAAAAAAAAAAAAACTGAACTAACTAAAGTAATAACTTTATGATAATTGACCACCCGTTCCACTGCCCAGACGTAGGCTCTTCTACGATTATTTCTTCTTCAGTTTTTTGAAGAAATATTTAAGAAGACTAGGGTTTTTAGTAGATGATTAGTTGATGGCAGCCGTTAACGAGCACTTTGACAATAAACGGAAGGAATATTTTTTTTAATGGCTTGTTGCATCAGGTTAATCCACTCGCCGAAGTACACCCTCCCACTGTTTATTTCCCATGGGCTGCTAACGACTGTTATTCTGCTTAACGTGCATTCACAAACATAGAGGGTGTGATATAGTTCGACTTAATTTTTTAGTTCTAAGGCAACGCACTTAACCACTGACCTACCATCGTTTTATGCGAGACTTAATGTTTCTCTGTCGGAAATCTAATGAGTGCATCTTCATCTCGGGGGACTACAATAAAAAAATGAGAAAGTAGCCATGTTTTTTTTTCCATCTTAAGGTAGATTACTTGCTTATTATGAGTAATCAAACTAACAGATATACTTGTTAGCATTTATCATCTTCTTAATTCAATATTTGAAAAGAAAAATATGAAATTTCGATTATCGGTATAAATAAATATTTAAAAATTTTTTACAAAAATTAAAAGGGATTTTAAACAAACAAAAAAACATAACATTTATATTACGTAAAGAGGCTGACCGATAAGCAAGTTATCAATAGCGAAACACGTGGTGAGCGCATGCGCGGCGCTGCTCACCTGATTCGCGCCGATGCGCCGGCGCCTCTTGCACTCGTGTCCTTGTCAGTGCGTTAAACCCGGAACGTATCAACAATTCAACGTAATGCCACATTGTTGCCATTTATTGATACGAGTTCTTCAATAATTTTCGCTTTATCCTTAAGTAAGATAAGTTCCATTTTCTATGTCTTCCTTTCCAATGTATTGCATATGACGCACCATCGTTCACTACACCCCATTTTGCGTTTCATTTCTGAAAAAGGCCAGTCTGTCAATGATATGATATACATGGTCTATCCAAATGCGTAAAAGCGAAAATGCTATCCTCTGTAGCGATCCTATCGCTTTTCCTCCTATCCTACCGGTTGTCAAAATTCTTACTAAAAATAAACGTTAAATCAACGGTTATTCTACAAACGAACAATAAGAACGAAACTAAGTTTCAAAATATAATAATAGTCATTACAAACGAAATCAGTTTAATTCAAAGACTAAATTTGTTCCCGATTTCAATTTGCATATCCATTTTCAAAAACTTTTATAACGCTGAAATGTGTTTAATACGTAAATAGCTATATGACGTATTGTGCTGAAAAATGTGATTTCGATCAGATACAATGTTGCGCTGAGATAAGAGTCAGCACAATAAGATAGGAGATTGTTACTGCTCTATCTGAGATGGTTTTGCAGTTAAACGACTTCGTGCAAATCGCAAGTTCATTGAACCCTTACATCATCGCGCAAAATTGTTCACATTTGACATTTGCGAAGGACGTCTATTTGCCGTGGTGACGAAGGCAATAAAGAACTTTTAATGGCCCGTACACCTGAGTTTGCCAAAATTAATGCGCATTTTTATAACAAAATGGTTGGACAGCGACACGTTTAAGCTCATTATCTTTATTTTTTGTCGTTATATCTAGATTAGAAATAAATATATGTCGATATATCTCGAATTTTACTATTAGGTGTTTCGCATTGTAATTTATAATAAATATTCGCACATAAATAAAATTAATAAGAGTTTAATAAAATTTACAAATTAATGTATTTATTGCGCTTACGATATAATCCCTATACTTAAGGATTTTTTCATAATTACACATGATTTTATTTTTGTTGTTATACCCTCAAACGTAACTGCAGTTTTAAAAAAGCGAAATCTTGCCGCCTTACGATTGGGTTTTACATAATATAATTAAAAAAAAAATATACAGCAATAATTTCTTCAATTGTAGATCGATTTAGAATTTTTTTTTCTATAATGATACACTCTAATATGGGTCCATAGTCACTAAATCAGGACCTGATGATGAAATCCGAGAGTATTCGAGGTATAATACCCTCAAATATTATAAGCACGCACACTGTGTTTGAACTTTATTTTTTTTTTCAAATTTTTACTTTTGCCAATTATCATCTCATGTTGCTGAGCTGACGATGGAAGCCATAGCGCTCTTTAACGGCTGGGAGTTAGGGGATAATATTGCGATTTGTCGCTAGAAACTACTCTTCAATGACTATTAATAAAACCTAGTATATACTGAATTAAAATTAATTACTTAATAATCTACCTACATATAATCTACCTCTATCTACCTACCTCATTAATTTATATAATTACAACATGAAAATCTTCGCGGGTATCGGAACTCTTTAGCGATAACAATAGAAATAGGGCGAATGAATTTAATGTGGAAATGAGTGAAAATGTGATCTGTGTGAATTGTACAACTTCTATATTATAAAGAATAAGAATAATTTGATAGTTGCCCTCCAACTAAGAATGTAATCCTGGAATAATTACCAGTGGACAATAAATTCGAGATCAGGGGAGGCGATTCTCGGGCCAAGTGGGAATTGTCACATGAGACAAATACCAAATGTGGAATTTTCATATGCGAAATGACAAATCTGTAATCTCACTTATCTATAGAAATTTAAAATGTTTTCTATTTTAAGAATGAATTTTTAATAGGTATGAAAATACTGAAAAATGTGGAGCTTAAAATCTTTCGATCTGGAATAAAAAGAGTATTGGAGGAGAGCAGCGGGTCGAGTAATACTGTTTTTATTAAAATAAGGCTTAAGAGTGATATTGAGCCTCTAAATTTAACGTTTTGATAATCAGTGTCGTATGCTAGGCTGTACCTATTGCATATCATTATATTTACATCTATATGTTAAAAACGGTTTCATGTGCCAATTTCCACATGCCCTGAGAATCGCCCTCTAGAACTGCTTTCCACTTGCTTCGGAAAGGAGATGCCTAGCCAATTTCATTAACATAGTCCACATGCAAAGTAACTAAATGATTATAAAGCTATAATTAGTGGATAACTAAAAAATATGAAATAAAATAAATTTAAAAAAACCATCTTCAAAAACCTATTTAAATAATTGCTTAAACAGATTGCAAAAAACAATTAATTACTTATTTTTGAAGTCTGTTTAAATAATTAATTAAATAGGTTTTTGAAGGCGGTTTTACATTATTTTTTTTATAAAATTTATTTTATTTAAAGTAACTTGTAGGTTAATTGTATTTTTTTTACTTTTTTTCAATGAATACGAATTACAAAAAAAGGGAAAAGGTACAAGCCCACAGCACCGTCAAAACAAATTATATTTTTTAATAATTTTCCGCTGCAATACAAAACGTTGTTCATATAATTGCTAGCATTTTATTACGTTTAAGAGCGTCATAAAACAATTATTTGTAAAAAAAATATTTGCATGTACAGACAGCCTAGATTTACTAAAACTATAGTTAAAACATTTGCTATTGACTCTTAAAATGGTTGTCATCAAATTATCCGCGGGTAGGATAAGAACGCTGGGCTCTGCCCCTACAGTTTCGCGTTCACGCTTCATTGTAAGATCGCATTGCACATAGTGGCGTCGGTCATATTTTAACGTAAATTATATATTTTTACCATGGATTTTATCAACTACATATTGCTACTTTTGGGCGAATACAAATCTTCTATTCTGTTTGGAATTTTTGTTTCTCTCATTACTTTCGTTATAAAGTACGAATATGACAAAAACTCCGCCCTCCCACCCGGTGAGTTTCATATGTTTTAATATTATTTATTATAATGAACAAAAATTAAAATTTGAGTCGCCACGATCATAATTTGTTTGTACACTCATTTAAAAGTCAATAAATTGTGTAGGAAAACAGAAGGAAATCAAAGAATTTCGGTTTAAAGAATAATAAGAAAATTATTAAAAGACAAATAGTAACGTACTATTCTTCTGAATTCTGGTATTTGATAAAATATTTTTTTGTGTAATTGACTATCCGTTTCGATTAAAAATATAATGTATGTTATATGAATTTCATTTACAGCGAAATTAAATAGATAAATGTACACCAGCTCAATTAACCTTTTTTACAAAAATAATTGAAATTTTTTACAAAAAATTGAAACAAAATAAAAATCTACCCTCTATATAGAGGGTAGGTTTTAATTTTGTTTCAAATTCTTAGACAGAATTGTAAAGGGTGTACAGAATTCTGTATTAAAATATATGAAAACTGATATGTTTCCTAAGTATGGTTTTTGGAAATCCTCACAACAAATAGTCGTTGAAGTTTTTTTTTTAACAAATCATTCTATTATGAACCCCAGTACCTTTTTTTATGACCAATCTTATTTGAAAAAACACCATGAATACCCTGCGGGTCGAAAGACAAAATCATATGCAAACAGTTTTAATATCGTTTAACATAATTCGGTGTAACTTCATAATCGTATTGGCAAACTTTCCACATTCGCAGGTCCTTGGGGCTTGCCCTTCTTGGGTTCGCTGCCGTGGATGAAGCGCGGCGACCAGCACACCTACATGGTGAAACTGGCCGACAAGTATGGAGACCTGTGTTCGGTGCGGCTGGGCTCCAGGCTGGCCGTGTGCGTCTCCTGTCCCACGCTTATCAAGGAGATGTTTGGCTGCAGCGATAGATTCATAGCGCGTCCCGATACGCCGCTCAACAAAATACTGCGCGGATATGGTAACATTTTTTTTCATATCATTGGTATATTGAAACTACGAATCCGGTTTTTTCAATGTGTAGTAATGTTATATCGGTTCGGTACTGATATTTGGTTCTTGATGAGATGCTTTTCTGTGTTTAATGATTTAAGTGCCGTTTACAACGTGCGCACAACCAACGACGCGTTGATGTCGTTTATTTTAGAACTTTTTGCTTTCCGGAAGTCATTACATTTTATAAAATAGTTCATGTGGCTTTAGTAGCAATAAACGAATATTCGTTTTGTATACGCTTGTATTAAAAATATAATAGTTGGTATGTGCTTCACATGGTATCATTATTTTTAGTGGTACTCAATTACTCAAAAATAATCCATTATGTGCGCAATAATTTTCTTGATATTTCGATTACATTTTATTACAAAATAGTGAATAAACTTTCTTCCTAATTATGAAACATTATAAAATAAAACATAAGCAGACGTCAATTTTGAATTTGTTTTTAATTCATTGCTTAGTTGCTGTAGTACTATTATAATTAAACTAACATATACACGTTAACTTAAAACTTAAAACTTAACACTTATGCGCCGTCGCTGTTAACTTATTTTTATCGTAATAATATTTATTCGTTTATATATTCACTAGCTTTCCGCCCGTGACTTCGTCCGCGTGGACATACAATGCGTTCTTTCGTCTTTTATATAGAACAATTTTACTGTCGATACCAATCTTGTTCCTGCTTTCAATTCTGGTTCCGCTATTGTTTCTGGTTTTGATTACGGTCACGCTCTTGATTTTGACTCCGTCCATCACTCGGTCTCGTTCTCAATTTCACCCCGTTGTTGTCAAGTGCGTTGTGGTTAGTACGTCGAGTGCAAGTTTTTTTTGTCATCCGATTTAAAAGATATAAAGCTTATATTCTCTTCCAAAGCAAGTTCTATCTACCCGTGTAAACCGCATTAAAATCTGTTTGGTAATTTTTGAGATGTGCGCGAATAAACAGAAAAATAGACAAAAAAATTGTAATCGGCCGTTTTCTCTTGTATTATCTTTCTCTTATCGTCCTTTCTCCATTTTGCACACATACCTTCAATTTACAGACACACCCAATTCTACTGTTTTATTGTAGGTGTAGATAAAGAAAAAATACAAATATAATGCATATACATTAATGTACTGATATAGATATAAAAGAACCGTGTGTAGGTTAAAACTCTTGTATTGTATGTATCACATATTAATTGCCCATGGCTGAGGTGTACACTCCCACAATATTTTTATTTCAGATTGAAGAGTTTAGCGTGTAACATGAGTTGAGTTAAAACTCACTTTTGTTACATTTAACATTTTTTGTCATTCAATAATCTTACTAGTTATCACTAAAACATTATTCTGTTACGATAAAAATTTATAGATAATCAAAAATTTTATTATAAATATCGGTGTTAACTTATTCATTTTTTGATAATTTGTTTACACCATAAATTAAATTTTATAGTTTAATAAATGAAGATACTTAATAACTGTGCAACCTGTGTTTTATGACTTACACATTTGTTAATTTTATGTCATGACGTTTGCTTGTTTTTCGTATAATAAGATATTTTTTATACATTTGCTTGTATTTATTATACATCAAAAGAATAGGATCAATGATAAATGAATTTTAATATTCGGACATGTTTAATGGAGATAGACATTCGAAATTTTTATGTAACTTAGTACGTTTTCAAATATGATCATTTACTTTTTATAATTTTTAGGCATCGTACTCAGCGAAGGAAACCTATACAAGTGTCAAAGGATGTTTCTCGTGGAAAAGTTACGTGCACTGGGGATCACGACCAATCAAAGGAGAGACTATTCACCAGCCGAGGGACTTATAATGGTATATATTATGCGAGCTCAGGGCCCTTGGCCCTCGTAAGAAATGCATCTCTCTTTCCGATATCCCATAATAAAAAATACATAAATATAGAAAAAAAATGGTAATTATTAAAAAAAAACAATTATTTGGAATTATTACGACAACGATATTTCTCGAACGAATCAACCAATGTTGATATTGATTGCTGCATTCCACGCAATTTTTCACAATATATATGTATGTACGTATATGGTTTCTTAAAATGTAATGAAAATTTCAGGCTGTACACTAATACAAATGCACTTATAATGTTACGTTTTTTAAAATTTTAGAATGATTTGCTGGACAGGAAGTAATTATTATTTTTTAATATTGTATTATAAATTGCGTTCTGAAATGTACTGTATTTACGGCGAGTTGCTTTAAGAAATAAAAAGGCTAATTAGTATATTAAATAAAAGATTTAACAGACAATGACAATATATCAAATCTTTTACGGGTGATGGTGAATTGCATTTTTTTTTTAATGCAATCCGTATTGGTCCATAAGCGTCCAGCGCTGGGCACAAATGGGTCTAGAAGCAAAAATACTAAACAATTCTTTTAGATCTTATTGCTATGAGCTCATACTATACTAACTTTAACTTACTGACTCTACTTTTCGTAATTCGAGTTATATTATTATTATATAATTTATATATTGGTAATATATAAATATGTATTACCAATAACATATAGGGATATAAGATTTTGTTGGAGTTATAAAGTTTAATCATTTAAAATACCTTGTAGTTAGGAATTCAACGGATAGTTAAGGCAATTTTTTTTTACAACTTACTGACAATTTCCATTTATCGGGTTCAAGTTATCGAGGTTCCATTGTATGCATAAAATTGCATTTTTTTTCATACTTGTTTACTAAGTATCTATTACAGACTTATTCGGATGCGTCGAGATGAAAGTGTATATTTCATTTCAGTTGGAAGTCGAAGAGTTGCTGAGCACTCTGGAAATGCATCAGAACGAATACATAAACCCCACCAACCTATTGGGCCTGCACGTACACAACGTCATCTGCCAGATAACTATGAGTTTTCGCTTCCAACAGAACGACGAGTCCTACGGGACGTTCAATGACTGCGTGAGCGAAGGCATGAAGTTGTATGGGGAGGTGCACCTGGCGGAGTATTTGCCAGCTTTCTTGGTGAGTTCAGGAGAGACGCCCGGCGACATTTGAAACTTAGATGTAAGATACCCGTTATTTATTTGAAGCAAAAATTTTTCCCTGCGAGTAAAAAATTTGAACGGAATATTTTGATGGGACATTTTATTTTATGTTCAGACTTCGGTCTTTTGAAGCAGAGCTGATAGTAATGACAGCTAAGTGTTTTATATGGTCTCATTAGCTTGATGCTACGTGAAAAATCCTAGCTTGAAAATAATGAGGGATAATTATATACATAAATTATAATTTTGGAGACAGATTTGTCATTCTACAACTAATTAACTACACGTGCAGTGAAAATTAAATTTTGCATGCGGTTAGAAGGCGCTATCGGAATAGTTTAACAGATAGCGTGTTAACACGTGGCTTTTCCTTCTTATTTAAGTAGGAAATAATTAGCTTTATTTTTTTATGTTGATTGAATATTACTATTAAGAATATCCAAGAAGCGACACGGTTGATACACCGGAAAAGTGGAATCATCGGGATCGGAACGAATCGTAAAGTATAAAATAGCTCTCTGTGTGACTAAAAGTACATCGATGTGAAAATTGTCCTTGACCGGGTGTATGAAGCCGTGGGCGAATACTATATGTATTAATTACATGTGTATATATATATATATATTATGTTAAAATATCCCTCGAGTATCATTAAAGTATTTTCTGTGTTTGTAAGAATATTAATTCATTTAAGCACTCGTGAATATTGAGTTTCTAGATTTGACACATTTCTTCCAGTGAATATGCACAACGATAAATGTTCCATACTCATGTTCGATCACAAATGCGATATCGAATAATAATATTAATAGAAGGGCGAAGTACTGAATGGAGTCAGGGGCACGTTACAACAACAATGTGCCTTTGTCGAAATGTTACATCCGGTTTTGTGTATCGGCATACTTAAAATTGGAAATACCTGTTTGTTTTTCCGTCGCATTTCATTTATTGATTAAATACTTAGTAGTCATAAAAGATTTTGCGAGTCGTTATTTCCAAATTCGAATCAAAGGTATATCTTTTTATTTCATAGCATAAGATTTGGAATGTGACACGATATTTTAAAAATATACATTTTGCCAATTTGCCACTCATTATTTAAGCTTCGATAAATTAAAAAAAATGGCATACACTTAACGGTTTTAAAAACGCCACGGCATATATTTTTATTTTAGTGTTTCGAAACAGTACTATAGTATTCACTATAATCCCAAAAATGTGCAATTTTCGTCACAATAGTCGTCGGTGACGGAATTGGGATCACAACTGACACCGGAATATGAAGTGGAGTCCGGGATCCGGTGCGACGTCGGTGGTGGAGATGCGAGCCGACTAGGGCTTGAGATTGAGTGGGCACAGAAGATGTAAGAGTTCTGTCCATGTGGGCGAAGCCGCAGGAAAAATCTCTTTCTTCATCTTTCAAGAAGGAGACATTTTCATCAATAGTCTTGATAAAGATCGGGTATGAGTTCATATATCTGTTACAAATGAACAGCATCAGGTGTTAGGGAACAAACTACGACCTTCTTATACGACGTTTTTCGTTCGATAGACGAAATACTTAAAAGTCCTTTCAGAGGTGACAAAGGTGACCGGTTTGAAATTAGTACAACTTAAGGTGATCACGTTAAAAAATTACGTTGTTACATTACTGAATTATAGAATTCCTTTATTTTTTTATTGCTCAGTCGACCAGATCCTATTGAAATGCATGGTATTATTATTTTTAGATAATTAGGTATACATTTTTTATTTACTTAAATAAATGAATATAAACTTACTGCTTTATAGAAAATAATAATAATGTAATTATTTGTCGATAATTCGATTTCTTGGATGTTAAATACTGATAAATTAAATATTTTATTGTTTTCTGAAAGCTGCTACCGAACAAGCGCGCAGTGGTGAACGCCATCAAGCGCAACCTGAAAGAGATCAGCGACTTCCATAGGAGGCACGTCAACGCCAGGATCGAGCAGAGGCGCTCGCGGCCGCCCTACCAGCCGCCCGCGGACCTGCTCGACTGCTACCTCGACGCCATCCGGGAGAGCGCCTGCGACCGTGGGCGCGGCGGCAACAGGCGCGACATCTTTGCGGGCGTTGATAAAAGTATGGAAGCGGATAAAACCGACGCGTCCCATGAAATTAGCCAATTTAATATTAAAAATTCTATTCAATTTAGTTTTTATTTTTCACAAGAAAGAAGTAGAATGGCCATGTCCTAATGTGACTTTCACTGTTCGATAGAGCTATTTGAAAAAAATTACCGGACGATTGCCTATAGGGCTAACACCCTACGGGTTGCGTACAAACTACCGTCTGTAGATGTTTCGCCCTTTTTGTCTGTTTTCGATACAAATATTGTCTAAATATTGGTTTAGTAATCCCGAAACTTTCGTTGTTTTTTTTTAGAAATTTTCAAAAATATTTACATGGGTATCGAATTTTTTTTTAATCTTAAATTTTCGTAGCAAAAAGTTGAAAAATGTTCTTCGACTTACGTCTCGATTCATATCTATTCCAACTGCAAATGTCAAATTGTAATAGCAAAAATGAAAATCAAATGATATAAGAACACATTAATTATGCTTTGTCATACCTTGTTCTGGCTAAATTTCATGATTCCTAGTCAACGTATTTTGTAAGTTTGGATGTTTGGATTTATGCGCGAATTTTTTCTATTATATATGACGAAAATATCCATAAATGTTTTAATTGCGTTGACTTAAAAGCTTGTTATGCCTTTAAGGAACTACAGACTTAAGAATTTGATATTAATTTCAACTCGATACATTCAGCCTTTCCTGAGAAAAAAAAGCCTTGCACACGAACAGACAACGTAGTGATTCTATAAGAATTCCTTTTCCATGTAGAATCCGAATAATCTGCAAATATATTACATATGAGAGCATCGATATAATAAGAAATGATAAGGTTCTTATAATCAAGTTGTGTACTTACTGGAGTCGTAATAATTACTTTTTATATAAACCATATAGAGTAGGACCATTTTCCGAATGGCGCATCCATTTGGAAAATTGTTCTCACTCTTAATTTTTTTTATCATATCAAATAGTTTCTTCTGATTTAATATAAATAGGAAAAATGTCGATTTTCAGCAATTTCTCGATTACAAAAATAAAGCTGTAGGGATACGGTAATTTATGTGCAGACCTTTTGTGATCGAAATAGGTCGACCATAAAAGTTTCATAACGTTTTACAAAAAAAAAAATCTTTTTGAGGCTCTATTTCATTAAGTTATTTTACACAATAACGTCAATAATATCGATTGTTATTTTACATTTTTATAATCAGAAAAACTTCCCTGGCACGATAGGAAAAATTAGTATTTCAAACAGTATTCCGAACGAATGTGTCACTATGTCCCGCTCGAATACCGTTGGAATTGTGATTTTTTGAAAACAATTAATTAAATAGGCACTTCTGGAGATCGACATTATTTTAACTCTCAATAGATGTATTGTGTTCATTTTTATTATGAAAAAAAAAATAGTTATCTGTTTTTTTTGGTATATGATTATTTCGTATTGTTAAATATTTGATCTTGGTGAGGATTGGCAAGGGCCGCTCTGAAAAATCTTATGCAAACCGAATCGAGGACGTATTACAAAAGGGCTAAATTTTGAGCGCCAGAAACCGATGAGCTTGCGTGAAGCGATAGATGGATGTCAGCGAAGAAATAGAGATATTCAAATATCGTACCATGTGTAAATATGTGGTCTCTGTGTACCCTTCTGAGAAATAGGTGTAAGCTTATAAAAAAACCCAACCGATCCCATATTAATATGAATTCCACGCGTACATGTGATTCCAGTGCAGCAAGTACTCCAGGTGATGAACGACTTGTTCTCGGCGGGTATGGAGACGGTACGCTCGGCGCTGGCGTGGCTCATAGTGACGATGGTGCACTGGCCCTGCGTGGCCGAGCGCGTGCGCCGCGAGCTGGCCGAGGTGACGGGTGGCCCCGACGCGTTTGTTACCCTAGCGCACAGGACCCGCCTGCCCTATACCGAAGCTACAATTCTTGAAACTCTGCGACGGGTCAACGTCGTGCCCCTGGGTACCACGCACTCTAACTCGTCGTAAGATTCTTTTGGATATGCCAATATTTTCGAGACCAGAGATGATTTGTTTGGGTCTCTGTGAATTTTCGTTTTTGAATAGCGTCGTTATTTAACATAATACCGGATTTTTTCACAAAAATAGTAAATGCATAAGTGTTTTGGGATCATCGAGTTGTCGCCCAAAAAGAACAAGCAAATATTTTATACAATTTTTGAAGAAAATATATTCATTTTATAGTTCATTTGGTAAAAAAAAGTTATTAATTTTTTTCGATATCGTTATTTTTGAAATAATTTTTAATCGTTTACATTCCCAGGAGGGCGAAAGTGAGAAATTACATAATTCCAGAAAAGAGTCTCATAATTCCCGTACTGAGTAAGATCCACATGAATCCAGCATTCTTCCCGTCCCCGGAGAACTTCTCGCCGGAGAGATTCATCCGGAACAACCGCGTAGTACAGCCGGAGTACTTTATGCCCTTCGGCACGGGCCGGCGCGTCTGCTTGGGCGAGGCCCTGGCAAGGAAGGAGCTCTTTCTATTCTTCGCCAACATCATGAACGCCTATGATTTTTCGTTGGCGCCTAACGCGCCCCTGCCGCCGCTGGTGGGCCCGTGTGGAGCGACACACAGCCCCGAACCGTACACAGTGCGGTTTACGAAGAGAAGATAACGTACCTATAAATCTTATGACCATAGTGACAAATAACGCTATATAGTCCTTCAATAATAATTTCTAAATATTAATGACGTTATAGAACTAATTTCGTTATAGCCTAAAATTATTGTTTCTACATTGTATCGTGACCGACTAAACTGTGTCTTATATTTAAGTTTAGATAAGTGCGTCATAATATGTAAGTTTAGTGTGCTTTTTATAAGAAAAAAATCGAATTACAATAATCGTTTTGATGGGTGCTATACTTGTAAGGTTAGTGTGACACCACATACATAAAATAATATTTGACACAGAAATGTTATTTTAACAACTAATATGTTCCAAATTTCTTGTTTTTTATACAATGATAAGAACTAAGATAGTATTTTAAAGGTTGCATTCGATATTTCATTAATTAATTATGATACGTTAACACAGTATTATTATGCACATTTTACGACCGACTAGAAAGGTATCATAATTAATTTATACAATAATGAAATATCCGACTTCGATATTTGGGAATACGTAGATCTTTTAGCCGCTTATGAGAAAATTGCTAATCGTTTCACCTAATGGGTGCATGACTCCACACACGTTCCTTCGGACTGGATCGTCATCTTCCAACTCGTGCTTGAAGTACTTTATATCCACATGCCGTACCGGCCAGACCGAACCAATGTTTTTGGAGTCATCCTGGGATGTGGTCTGTGAGATCCTTAGTTGCTTACTTTGGACGTCGGACTATAAAGTCGCACGAACTTCACTTTGTGTGTTAGTGAAAAAGCTACCAGATGACATTTTGAAACTAATTTTAAAGCTTTAGTATTAGACGATTTTTAAAATGATTGTATTTAGATTAAAATTAGAACCTAGTCTTATAATAGTTCGATATTATTTACTAAACATAATAAAATCTTCATGTACATATTGTTATTGATATGATGGTATTAAATATAATAATAAGACAATAGTTATGAGTAAATATTAATTATAAGTAATTTTATAGTTTTTAATTCCATAAGTTAAGTTCATTATCAATAGTAAATAGAATAGTTATATTTTTATCTGACATATTTTAGTATTAAAATCAAATTCTAAGATCGGAGTTGACATTAATTTTAATAATTGTGAGCCTTTATATAGTTATGACACTTTTTATTGGATACAAATTAATTTACTGTACATTATAATTAAATTTTGAAGAAACTTAACAACTTACAATATTTACCGAAGAAATAGCATAACCATATAACTCCTACAATTTTTTAAATGGTATTAAAATTTTTATATGGGTAATGTAAACATTAAATAATTAATACTGAATCACACACGTCAGTACTGATTCAGAATTGAAAGTCAATACTGATGAAAAGCCGTCGATAATACTTTTCCTAATTCTTCATGTAATTTAACAAAGACTGTACATTTTTAAATGTAAAATATGCATCAAACAATGTATTAATAATATATAATAAATTACAAATAGCATGATAAAAAGTGTTACAAGACGAAATGATACCAATACGGGATTCGAGATCCATTGGCCTAAAATTAAATATTAATCGTTTTATTCTTAATAAAATTTACATAAATAAAACATGTTTCGTTTTCATTAAACCTGTCTTTCAGTAGATGCACCAGATGCTGGGTGGCCAGGGATCTGAAAAATCAGAGATCAAGACACGTTTATAATCCGGTCACTAGAGTACGCTCGTGATTTCTCCAGTCATGGGAATTGGAAGCGGGACTGGAATGGGACTGATATGAACAGTCGAAAGAAAATCAGGATCGGGATAATGATTTACGAAAAAGCCGTGACTAAGACTTGAACGGAATCAACTTGAGAAATTAATAAAGGTATTTTATATTTCTTGTATGAAATATGCAGAAAAAAGTTAATAAAATATAGAGGAGAAATTTTCCCTGATGTAAGACTACATTTGTAAGAAATTTCATTCTAACTGAACACTTACACGATCATAGTTGCGGGTAAACGTTAAAAATAAATTAAATTATTTTTATACTTATAAAAATTATAATTTACTAATGTGTCTAATTTTATTGAAATTTGACTTGCAGCTTAGGCGTGAGAGGAAAAAAATTAAAGAATTATGATAATCGGAATTCTCGTATTGATGTTCCACAATCGGGTCAAAGGACATCAATTCATAAAATTAAATTTGCACCAAGCAAAACCGACTCGATCGTCTAGCGAGGCCGCAGCTCGTCAACAGCGATCGCGCACAAAGGTCATTACATAACGAATAAAAGTCCATTTCAGTCAACGGCCAATTGCCGAATCAAGGTCGGCGGGAGCCGGTCGCCATTATGCTGGATAAATGAATATTGCGCAATACAATTTCTTTACAAATTCCAGCCTTGAACATCTTTGGGGGGTAATTTCAATAGCATCTGTTGAGCTTTGAATTTTGAACTCCGCGCAGCAGGTTCAAGGACTTAAGGTGTCGTTTGCTCAGCACGACTTTTAATATTTCATTTTGTAATTTATTCTTATATGAATATGATCGGCATTCCGCGTGATAGTTCAAAAGTTTCAAGATTTCTAGTGTCATAAGCTATTCTCCAATATGTCCCATATATGCAATGGTTCACGACGATAATATGTTTTCCGAAGCAATTAACTATGTGAAAACTAACATGTGAGAAAAATTTATTAAAGTATTTAATAAGTTATGTACCTCTTAAATGTTCTATTATGCATAGTATTGTAAGAAATGTAAGTACAATTTATTTATTCTATTGTATATGACAAAAACTTGCCTACACAAATACTATAATAACATTTTTTTCTTGTTGTCCATGAAAAAATAAATTGGCAGCATACAAGTCTATGATTCGTCGATGGTTTTTTAAACTTCTTAATAGTCAAAATTACTCCCTAGATCTAAACTCTATTCATAACGTACCATTAGCAAATGGATTTAGTAAAAAGTGCATTGATGGGTTCATTAATAAAAAACCAAAAACTATTATAAATAACAGTATATATCCAGTACAAAAAAAAATCAAACTAAGTACATTGCGAGTGTAACATATTATGTCACGATATCGGACAAGATTTAAAAAATACTAAAAAAACACAATACGACTTATAAAACAAACAATAACTTAAAAATATTGTATAATAATAAAGATAAACTACATAAAAACGAAAAATCGGGAATATGTAAATTACTTGCAATGAATGCAAATTTGGTTGTATAACTTAAACTGATTTAAAAACTAAGTACAAGGAACATACTTCGGCTTATAGGAACAATAAAGGAGATAAATCTAATGATAAAGACCGCTCCCACACTTACTAGTAAACACAAATTTTATATTTTGGGAATTGATATTTTTGATATTTTGTAAGAGAGACTTAAAATTAAATTTTCTGGAATCGTTTCAGATTTTAAAACGTAAAAATAGGTATAATATGCTTAATCAAATAAATATTCACAAATCGGCGTTAGCGAATGCTTGCCTGTGACAATATGGGTAATGACTTGGCGATGGTTATTTTGTGACAATTGAGAATCATGTCTTTCAATGATTGTCTGTGACTGCTGGTAGAGGGGACTTGTGTCACTCAAAAGTGATACAAGTTCCCTCTATCTTACATCATATGCATCAGGCGAGGTGGCTGGGAGCGCATAAGGTGGTAATTTTAATACTTCTGACAACCTGGTAGATATGACTGTCTGCATGTACCTAAAGTGTGCCTAGTTGGCATGAAACATACGTAAAAATAACAATATAGCCATTTAGTGCACTAAGATAAATAAAATATTAACACTTAACAATATTCATATCGTTGGATGAGGATTCATAGTGGAAGTACAGATTCGAGGGTCAAAGGTAAGTCGCATGCTGCATGTTACTGCACATCGCAGGCAAGCGTCTAACAATTTATTAAGCCATAACCAAGCCAAGACGCTCATAATTCTCAAAAATATGAGAGGCATCATTATTATTATTATTCAAAATCCTTACGTCTACAGTATTATGCACATTCACAAAAATAACGTAAAATACACAGTTTTATTACATAAAAATATTCTTAATTATAATTTTAAATATAATGTATTTTCGTATCTATAGATGTTAAAAAATTCAAAATAAAATATTACTGCATAATATAAAACGACCTCTTAATGTCGCCACGTGTAAGGTCCAATAAAATCCGCCACAAGATCGGATCACACGCAAGAGTAAAAAGCATTCTCTATCGTTAGCTGCGGCACAAATATGTGTTAGGGCAATTAGGTATTCATATGGTAATTAAGGCACAGAAACATATTATTAGGTAATCAAATTTTTAACCTAAATGTATTGCTAACGAAACAAACAGAAAAAAAACAATTCCACAATAGAAAAAAATTAAGAGTTCTAGGCAGTTTTAACCAAGTTCAAAAATAAAGTAGTTTCTGTCTTGACAGTGTTTTTTAATGTCGCAATTACCTAAGAACTCCCTCATTCATTTCCTCGCCGGATTACATTATTTTTGTCTAAAAAATTGTACTTCCATGTTGATCCTATTTTTTATTAGATTCTAGGGATCTTATGATAGAATTATATTTTATTCACTTAGTATTTTGAGTATTGTCTACAGCAACTCACAGATTTTTTCGGAAAGCATGATTTGATGAAATTAAGCAACTTATGCTTATCTAAATGCTTGAGATGTGTGTGTGTGTGTGTGTGTGTGTGTGTGTGTGTGTGTGTGTATTTGTGTGGATTACACTTCGATTTGAAAATGTGGTAACTCTGGAATGACTATCAATTCCACCGGAAAATTCTAAAACTAGTTTTCTATTTTTCGATATAAAATACATTTGTAGTTAATTAAAATACAAGTAAAAGTTACATGTATTATGAAATTTAATGATGTAGTATCTAAACAATTTTAAATACAATAACTTTTCCTAAAATAATAATAAACATCGTTTTTTAGTGGCATATTGTTACGGAACTGAAAATATAAGTTCTTATCGAAATCTTGTTAAGCTACACGTGACAGTACCTGCTTAAGGTATGGGTATGCGTCTGACTTAACAGCGGCTGTTATGTCTAGTACACATATGACATAAAATCATCAGATGGTATACTATACTAATAAAATTATATGTACCTGCAAATGATTTTCTTTCAATTGGCATAAATTTTATTCTTTTGATCACCACTATAAGTACTCTCTATGTTTTCAATATTCAAAAATCTTTATGATGGAAACTAGTCGCAATACATTCTCGCGATGATGGTTTCACTGTTTTTTTTTTATTACTGCATTTAAAGGTTTTAATAGCAAAAGGGTGTAAGGAAATTATTTCTTAGAAAACTATATAAATAACCGAGCAATGACTGTTTTAAATAGTCGACTACACAAAGAGGGGATATTTAAACAATCGTTGTGATTTTTAACCGGTTTCAACATTTATTTCACTTTTAGTCATAATATCTTTTCAACTTTTATAACAACTTTTTAGAGGATGTGGTATATTTACGCCCTTCTAACAGATTTTTTTTAAAAACTGATAGGAAGTTCAAAAATAAGCCCTAGTTCAATAATAAGACTATTGCCGTGTTAATGAATATTAAAATTATGGCAACTATTGGTATGTGCGTGGTATTGATGGCATAGATGGAATAGATTTAAGTGTGACATTATGATCTATGTAAAAGTAATTGAAGGTATCCCTATTTCTCGATATTAAAACGATGAGCATGAGAGATAAGTTTACGATCATAAATAAACGGTACCCAGTGACGCAGCGGCCGCTAAGGGCATCCCCGAATATGCGGTGGGGGCGCCACCGTCGTCGTCGCTGAGTTACACAAGAGGCGTGCGAAATTAAATTATCCGCACGACCTTACGCACGGCGTCGGCGTGGCGCAACCGCTGGTAGCGACCGAGCCGCGTTACACAACTGATCAATATTTAAAATGCCTATTGTCGTTCGGGCATTCCGCTAATTGCCCGTTACGATTCAGCCGGCGCCCCCGCGCGGCCCGCGAGAGAACCCCCGCGCCGCCGTTTTTAATTTCTAATGCTATCATCGTAAATGAGACTGAATTTAGTAATAGATCGTGCCTAAGTAATCGAAGTTAATGTTTTAAGTAATAAATAGGTGTACTTGGAATTAGATACATCATTTATTGGATATATATTAATTGTTATTTAAATTATTTGCTTACATAATATACCAATCTACTCATTAATGACGTATTGAAATGTG
Source organism: Eumeta japonica (assembly GCA_005406025.1). Classification (NCBI taxonomy): domain Eukaryota; kingdom Metazoa; phylum Arthropoda; class Insecta; order Lepidoptera; family Psychidae; genus Eumeta; species Eumeta japonica. The sequence continues at coordinate 29,237 of BGZK01001772.1, forward strand.
CAAAACAGTAATTTTAAATTTTTTACAAATTAAAATTACTTGTCATCTAAAATTAAAGTTGGAAGTCAAAGAATTGATGTAAATTATATTTATTATTGATTTTTGACAACAGCAGGAAGATTAAAAAATAAAAGTTAGGGCTATATAAATGACTATTTTCCGCTCGCAGCTCCGCTTGCATGTACTTCGAATGAATCCTTTCATCTTATACATCGACGAATTACGCTGTAAATCATGATCCCAATCTTGGTCCTGCTTTTGGTTCCAATCCTAGTTCCGCTTTTGATTCCGATTTTATAGTTTTGATCCAGATTCTGATTGTTTTCAAAAAAATACGTAATGAAAAAAAATAGCAAATAAAACGGGATAAAATCTATCGTATATGTTACTGCGGAATATAAACCATTACTATAGCCAATTTGATCATATTTAAACATACCATCCACTGGGTCGATTCATTTTACATTGTAAATAAATGGTAACAGGCACATTAACTTCATTTGTCACCATAAACAATCTGCAACTATGTATAAGTGAAAATCAAAGGCCACAAGGCGACACGGGCGTGGCGGTGGCACCCTGATTGCCGCATCGTCAGGCGTGCTTAACGGCTCGTAAGCGACGTACGCCTGTGTGCGCGAGCACAGACGGGCGTTTGTTTGGAGTTACTGTGCTATTTACTTACCGTGACCATTTTCAATAATTTTATTGACGTGACAACGTCTTATAAATTGGTTTGCCGGGTGACACTTCAAGAAACTGCGTTACGCTCCGCTCACGTTATGCGCTCACAATGAGAGCGAGTGAGAGGCACGCGTCCCTTCCACTCGGGCATGGTTAGCCCGCCTAAGAGCGAGAGAGACAGACATAAAAAGTGAAAGGCACGCGTCCCTTCCACTCGAGCACAGTTAGCCCGCCTAAGAGAGAGAGACAGAGACGCAAATGTATTGCAAGTTATTGTATGTATATTTGTATATAAATACGTATGTATGTGTAAAGGTAAAAATAAAATTTTGTTAATATGAAATTCAGTGCGAGATTCTTTGTATAAATTAATGTTTTAAATATAATTCTTTGTATAAATAAATGTTTTAAATTGTTACTATTATTTCATCCTTCTTCCTACTATACGAATGAATATTCACATTAAAATGATTTTACCACTCAAAGTCGTTGTCACGTAAAACTTTCGCCCGTATACCGACTTTACAGGCAACCAATTTTTTTTTTCTTTGTGTAAAAATACTGTTATTCATTTGTGTATGGTGTTTGATTTCTCATTGAATCTGTTTGTTTTGAACACGTCGCAAGATAAATTTTATTTGTAAAAAAAAAATAGTATAATTAAATTAATCTTAACAATGGTAAATATGACATCGCAGATCGTATACGTTAGTGTATACGTGATTCTTGATTATGGTGATTCTTGCCCCACTGATTTACCCATAAAATTTTGATCGAAGCAGTTTAAAGTAGGCCGTTTTGTGATTCGAACCCGACTTTTGTAGTCAGTGGCGGCGGTAGGCGTCGGCGACGTCGGCGACCGCCGACGGCCTCGCGCCTGAAGGGGCCTCGCAAACAAAAAAGTTTTGCCTACAAGTTATTAAAAAGAGGCCTCGCAAACCTGATGTCGCCGACGTCCACGAGTGGAGTAGCGCCGCCACTGTTTGTAGTGGGCGATCCGTTTCGCCCGTTGCCGACAAAAATGTAGCAAAAGCGAAAGAATTCGTTTTAGAAAAGTGACAGATGACTTGAAACGTTGAAATCAGTAAAGAACACATATGAAATACTTCAAGAATATTTAGTTACACGTGTTTGACTAAAGCCAACGCAGGATTAGTCCCTAAAAGGTTGAACCTTTCGTTCGACATGGAGTGAGGTGTGAGAATTTCTGAGGCGTTCATAAGCATGAGTAGTGAAAACGATATAGAAAATTGTTTCTAGAATAATAATCTGAGACCTTGGTAACTTGGTAACTAATAACAATCATATTTTTGGACGTGGAACGGATTTAGTAATAGATTATTTGCAAAAAAAAAACCATGATAAAAGACATACATTACGCAAATCGGTCGGAATAACTAGGCGAACAAATTGAGAATAAAAGGAGAGGTAAACTCAGTATAGGTGTATTGATTTAGTATGATGATGCAACTGCGCATTCTGCTCAACTGCAGCGTGAGCCGCGAGCAAAAACGGATTGTAAAAACTGACTACCCGCCCTACAGTCCAGACTTGACATCTTGCGATTGTTTGTTGTTGTTGTTTAGATATTTGAAAAACGATGCAAGTAAAGACGAATTTTAAGTGATAATAAGATGATGGCAGCAATAACGAGCATTTTGACAACAAACCGAAGGAATGCTTTTTGAATTGCTTAAAGCCTATTTCTAAGAAATCTAATGTAATCTTTCTTTCTTTGGCGATTACGTTAAAAAATAAATGTCAATGCCAAAATTTTCTTTCATAATTCAGTTACTAGTTTCCTTTCGTGTATTGTATTTTACGTTTTATGTAATATTCAAATTGCCTATTGGCGTGCGGCCCCCATTATCCCTCCTGCTCCCACGGTAGTGACCTTTTAGGCAAACGCAATGACCTATGCCCAAGCGTTGCATGTGAACTATAACATAAATGTTTAACTACCCCTACCTAACTACCCAACTAATCACGTAACACGAGCCACAAAGGTCACCGAAGACAAACAAAATAGTCATAAATCTCTTCAGTATTACTAGCTGTTTCATTATTTGAAATATTTAAGTAATATAATAATATTCAATTATAATAATCGGTATAATATTCACAGTAATTGTAATGTTTTGTTTTTGTAACGCGCCCACATTATTGCCTGACCTTTGAGCTATAATATTTAGTAAGCGATTAGACCAGAGTAAACATATTATTGATGAAAAAATTCCATAGTGTACATTATACATTGTAATGCAATCATTATCGTATCGGAACACGTCGGTTGCTAAACTTTTCAATTAGCAACTTTTTTGGTTGTACTATTTTCTTTTACTGTATTATAATTCGTTATACTATAACTATTGCAATTGAATGTCAAATATATACTATAGCTTAAGAATATGTTCCATACAGTCTATAAATAATGAAATAGTAAATAGGTTGTATCTGTGTGTTTGAATAATTATTGTGTTTTTATTTATTATCCGGTCAAAAAATTATTTATTAAATTTAAAAAATGAAAGTTGAAAATCTTTTTTAAAACTGTTTAGATTTCCGAACTCGCTTTGTATATTTTCATTGGACATGATTTCGTATAGTTCATAGCTAAAAATTATCAGAAAACGTGAACAAGGTTTTTTATTATAGAGTTAAATGACTACTTAGGTTTTATGTTTGTCTGTACATATTTATGTCATGTTTCTTCTTGAATTTTATAATGATCTAGTGTATAGGTCAAAATGTATCATTTTGACCTATCTATCGGTCTCAATTTTTCAAAGACCATTCAATAGGTGGACGGAGTAAGTGGCAGTTTCATTCTTACAGTAGGATAATTTCAACCAATCCAAAAGACTTTGTTTTTCTAAGAATTGGTTTTAAATGTAGTGATATTATTTTAAAAATTAGAAAATACCAGTTTTCCGTATGGAATGGAAGGTTGTAATACCTTTTTTTTTGTAAGATACAATGTAATAATAACAATGTCATAATAATAAATCTACACATATTCTCATATTATGTAAAAAAATATCTAGGATATAATATATAGACAACATAAACACATTGAGTTACAAATGAAATGACTTAGAGAAAAGATATAATCGAATAATAATAATAAACAATAAATAACAATAATATTTTTTATGTATTAAGAGAATATGTGTAAATTTATTATTATAGAATAATTGTAACTTAAAGTTTAATACTTTAACAAACTATTCTGCAATCTACTCCATGGTTTAATTATTTTGCTTAATTTATTTAATTAATTGCCAAGTATTGGCAAAATTCTCATTTGCCAATCGATTAGATAAGCATTGGTTTCGCAGCACCACAGTCAGTAATAACTACTTATCTGCAAACCGCTCTCATGATATCGCGGGTTGCCGGATCGATATTAAAGTGCGACTTGATTCGGACGGCAGTCACGTTCTCCTTCAGTCAACCACTTTAGCATACACCACATTCGGCGACAATTCGGCGCAGCGCCTGCGTTAGGGTTGTCACCGTCCCGTTATTTCTCGATCAAACGATTCTCAGAAAAATTCAAGAGTTTTTTGGTACAATACTCCTAATGTTAGCTCGATACATGTAACGTTTGAGTACTAGATGGTTTTCATTACCTTTTCATTTATTTTAATCAGAACACGTGTTGCATAATTTCATCACTGTCGTATTAAAATGTCTTAACACGACAATGATTCAGAGACCGATTTGTGTAACGTCAACGAAGCGTCAATCGATGATATGATTCTAGATCCCACCCGTTTCCATCTGTTTTTCTCATCGAAGAAACCGACTGAAATATACGTTTTAAAATTAATAATCTTAATTATTATCAGTTTTATCAGATAATTATTATATTATTTATTAATCAATTTATATAATAATTTTTATCAATTAAACTTAAGTTTTATTAGTCAATTTTAAGATGTAGTCCTTAGAATATATATTAAAATTGACTAAATTATGGATAATATACAATTTTGTGATTAGTTGTCTCTAATTTAAGATAATAACGTTTAAAAAATGCAATATATTAAAGTGATACGACCGTATAATCTTTTGCTTCTTGCACATTGTTACGAGTATAGTATATACCCGTTGCTAGATAAGATAATATTTTCCGTTGACAAAAAAAAAGTGGTAACCCAACCCTGAGGTCATTCAATCAGGTCAATGCATACGGATCATCAGTTTTATAAAATTAGGTATTGACCCCTACTACAACTCGGGTGATGCAAAGTGTTAACCTTGATCGCTTCTTTTGTGTATAACGTGACTGTCACACATAAGTATCAAAATGACATTCATGTACACGAAACTGATAATTTATTATTGATAACGTATTATTTAATATAAAATAATTTCCATATATTATACTAAAAAGGTAGGTAATTATTTGAGATGCAAATTTTTAATATGAATTTGAAATAAGATCATTTTTCATCATATGTTACTTGTATTTAAACGAAATGGTATCTATATATGCCATTTTGTTTAACAACTTATTGCTATTTTGTAGATAGTGACATAATCTCATTGCTGTAAAAATTTTGGGGCTTCTGGTCAAAAAACTGAGAAGAGTAGTTTTGACAGTCCTTTCTTGATGTTGATTTAACATTAGCTAAATGAATTTACCGTTTCTGTTGTTCAATTCCGACCGTTCTTTCTCACTTCTTGCTTGAGTCTCATCAGCTGTTGGCAGCAGAAATCCGAATTGATGGTTTTGTTCGACGGTAAAACCTCATAATGAATAATGCCCTTCCACTCCCACCATACACATAGCATCAACTTATTGCGAGTTAATCCGGGTTTCGCTATAGTTTGTGGAGCTTGGTTGCCTTTTGACCATGATCTTTTCACACGTTCTTATTTTAAATAATCCATTTTTCATCACCACTGATCATCTTTTCGAAAACTGTTCGATTGAATTACGTTTCAATGGAGAATCGCAAATAAGTATACGATTCATTAGATTTCTTTCAGTAAGCTCGTGTGGGATCCGAGCGTCTAGGTTTTTCGCATATCCAGTGTTTTCAAATGTTTGACCTATCTCGAAAGAACGAATATGCCGATTTCGATTCACCAGTTTTGCGCTACTTTTACCGACACTGCATTAGGTCCATAAACACCACAAATTTTTTTCATCACTTGTGTCCCATTTTTCTCTTTTTTGTAATAAAACTTCGAAGTGTATCGAATTTTTACGTGAGGTACACTCATTTGGATGGAAAGAGAAACAATAGAAAAACGGCGGAATACTGATTTTCCTTTTTTTTAATGTAATCTATGTAATGGTATCAAAACTATCCAGATACAAACAGCAAAAACAAAGAGATTTTACGTTAAGATTTTAACAGTGTACGCATGTGCGTGGATATATTCATCTATTCCTTCATAATTCCTAGGAATCCTGCTTTTATTTTACAAATGAGATGTCATTCGACAATTCTTAACACTTCGCGTGTCACAGTCTTACGGGTCAGTGTTCATGTCATTTTCCAATCTCGAAAAAATAAGTTGAAGTTAAATATGTCATGCTTAGTATCGCGAGAAAGGCCTCGAAAAGTGCATTCCAAATGTAAACAACTTCCGTATTTAAATCCGTTTAAGTTAGTAACAAAATCGTTTCGCGTTTAAAAGCGCGGCTTGTATGAACGCACGGCTGCCGCGTCGAGCCCCGCGCCCCTTGCGGCGTGAACCTACAATAAGGGCTACCCCTATGTGCCACTATGCAGGATAGTCTTTGAAATGTGTATGTTTTATTTAATACAATAATCAATAGTTTACGAATCGTAATAGTTTTTTTTCAAACTCACGATTTACAGTGTCGTGTTACGTGTTTACAGAGAAGTTTACATTTGTGTAATAGTCAAATCTCTTAAACAGCTTAAGAGATTCGACTTCTCGGTAATCATTCTACTAATATTATAAACTAGCTGTACCGCCCGCTTCGCTGGGTAATTTTTATTTATAAATAAAATGGCGAAGGATTTGCGGAATTCGAAAAATGGGTAGCCGAGAACCATCTACAAATCATTCCGCATCGAATGGTCCCAGTCCCATGTCTATACGCTTAGTAGTTTTTACGTGATTGGCGAACAAAGACAACCTATTTTAATTATATATGTATACATATGAAAGTTTTTATTTCCGAGCTCAAAGCGTTCAAAAATAAAGTAGCGATAAATTATTGAGTTCGTAACGAGATCTATTTTAGTGCTTTTTCGAGTTATCCGAGCTCATAAATATAATTCTCATACGTTTTGTCTTCGAGTTCCAAATTTATATATATACAAAATGCTTTTTTTTTATTTTAATTTTTCTACTAATTCTACTACTACATATCTAACGAACTTGTTGTTGGATTTTGACCTGCTTTATGGCATCCGACATAATTTTATAAACAGAAAAAGATGACAGAGTACCAAACATCAATCCATCAAGTATTTCCAATGTTTTGAATTATTTGTTCAAATTGACCAAATATTTTGAACAAATCTTTTTTGAATGCTACGATAACCATATATCTCGAACTAACCAACCGATTCTGATGCAATTTGCGACAAATTGACGCTGTTTCTTTTAAAAAAAAAACAAGTATATTCGATTTTCAAATTTATCAGTGAGTCAGTTTAAAAAATATTGAAAAAAAACACTTGTTTCTCCAATAATATCTCTTAAACAAATCAACCGACTCTTATACATTTAGCGACGAACAACGTTCTTTTCTTAGGAGAATAACAGGACAGATTTTGGAATTTATCGGTAGAATAGTTTATAAAATATTGTAAAAGGCCAATTTATAAAAAAAAATCTCCAACGTTTCTACATTCTAACAGCCTGGCCACGCGTGCTTGTACGTAAAAATAATGAACATATGATCACCAGTAAACGATTGAAATCGTAAATCGAAAGCCATGTCGAAGGATGTATTGTGCTCGTAACACAATAGGATTTAGGGACAGATACTGTTAGTTGCTACGAGAACCATATACGAAAAAAAATACATACTTTCGTTAGATATTTTTTTCTCCAAGGGCGGGGGGGAATGATGTAATAACTGAGTTATGTGGGTGGCATGTGAGGCATCCGACCTCGTGTTCAGTCTCGTGTACGTGGATTCCGTTTGGGTTCGACTAGTCAGGCGAAAACAAATACGACGACTAAAAAGAAAGAGTCGATCGGAACTCCTGCTCGAGTCCAGACACCGCGATAGTAGCAAAAACGTGAAAAGCTAATGTAAAGTAATATGAAATATATCAGTGAATCTTCGTAAAACCGTGAACAGATAATTGAAAAACCGATCGGATAAGTCGAATAGCCTAGTCGCTGTTGAATCTTTAATTTCGAGTCCTGGATACCGAAACCCGACGAGGGTTACGTCTGTGCCGCAACATATTTTGAGCAAATCAGCCCATTTTCATGCAGTTTACGGCAGTCGATGCAACTGTTTGGAGAAAAGAGCCGCTTCGATTTTGGTATGGACCGATAGAGCAGTCTAAGCGTTATTTAAAATGTATATTTTTTATTAAACTTTACTTGTCTAGGTTAAGTGGACCCCTTTCAAATGTCGTAAACTGTGTTTCCGTTCAAAAGTTATGCGAGGTTAACATACTAGTAACATGTATTAAATTAGCTAAGTAGCTTAAAATAATGTTAAAGTAATTAGTAGGAAATAAAAGGCTTTTTTTATTTATTTATTTTTAAACTCACTATTAAACAAATACCATGGTATTATAAGATTTCTGAATAGATATAGGATAAATTTCTATGTGCATCACGAGCTCGACTTCTTACCGGGTCGTTTCATTTTACGGAAGTTCCGTATTTGTTTATCCATAAATTCATACCTAAAACGATTTTTCATCGTCCGGATTAAAAACTTCTGAACATGTCAACGTGTGAATTTGACCATTCGACGCGGGATCGTTTGTAGATTGGTTTTAGACCACCTATTTCTTGAACGTTATACACCTATTACTATTATTTTTGTTTGTTTTTATAACCCACAACGCCCAGCGAATTGGCGGGTGAAGACCAGTTGTTGTTAATGATTAAGATTTTAACGGAGCCACCGAGATGGTTCAGCCAGCCGGCTCATGTTTTTAAGTGTCATTCAATGATACTCGAAATGAATAAATGTTTTACATTTTAATATTGTAAACAGAGCGATAAAGTGTTATAAGTGGCTAAACAGTGAATTACGTATACAAATGGATGAAATAATAATTTCTACTGTCTACAGAATAGTAGTTGTTGTGTGTATATCAGTGAACATAGCTTGAAAACATGTATTTTTACGTTATCTTGCATAATATGTTTGGATGATGAAATATCACGTAATTCAAAATTACTATGACCTGATAAACTACGGCCAACCTTATTATATTTATGCTATTTAAAACTATATATTTGCTTATATTTATGTATGCTTTCTAATAAAAAAAAAAAAGAATAAAAAATACATTTATACTTCTAAATATATTCACATTATGAATGTTATAACATGATCATATAAATGTACGTGTTTAATACTTTTAAATGATCAAGTTTCTGTAACAACAAAATTGTTAACAAGGAATATTGTTAATATTGGATATTATTAACATTTTAGAACAAGAAATGTTATTTTCAGTTTATAATTTAAAATAACGAGTGGCTGGTTTTTCTATTGTTTTTGCTTGAATATTAGATATAATTTTTATGTTTTATTAAATGAATAAATATGTCGATCTTTTGTTATGTAATGTTATTCTACTTCATTAAGAAAATGTTTTTTTCAGTGTTATTTAGAATTTGGCTTAAAACAAATTTTCGCATTCAAACACTCGCAACAGATAACAGTAAATGAATAAACTTAATTAGTATGAATATATACACAAAAAAAAATTACAATTAACTCTTACTATGTGATAAGCGGGCACCCGAATGTTATCTAAGTCTCGCATTGACCTCGAGACTCGGTTTTTAAAATAAAGCGAGCGTGTTGCAGGTGTACTATAAATTTGGTCAAACTGCGTTTTTATATTAATTTCCTCTTTTATTTTTCATCAATGTAACAAAGCATGAGATCTGATTTGATAATCTATATGTTGCCTGAGTATTTATTTCGCTATGTATCTATTCATCAGAGAAAAAAAATTAAAGGATAAATAGTTATTTCCAAGTTGCGAAAAAGACTGTTTAAATCCTACGATTTATTTCTTTTCACTCGATAAAAATGAATATTGACCATTATCGAAAACCAAATGAAGATTTACCTGATAAGGATGTAATTGAATAGGAATATATAGGAAAAAATTATAAGTGTCTAAAGTCTTGAAATTTCGTATATTGGAAGATTTAATTACCCATAAGTAAAAAGAGAAAACTTGTTTATGAATATTGATTATATTTCTCTCTCGTACATTGATCGATTATTATTATTGAACCTTAATTGAAAGCAGTGTATTATAATTATTTATTAATGAACCTGTATTTAAAAACCAAGCCAAGCCTCATTACCACGCAACCGGTTTGAGCATCCAGTGGTTACAAGCCGCACTGTCGTGTCCATAGCTTGGGCAGTAATTGAACATTAAGAGCTTTTTTTTATTTCCCCATAGAAAAAATTTCATAAACTTCCTCTCGAAATTCATTAATTACCGTCGCAGATGGCGTTTGTGCGTCAAAAGTATTTAATTCTGCTCGGAAAGTACACGAGTGATGAATCAAAAGTGGCTTAAAGTAACAATTTTTAAAGTCCCGCTATAAAAAAACGAAAATTTTCATTAAAATCGATTCGAAATGTCATTAAATGTCGCGTTTTTTGATCGTCATGAAGCTTTTCTGACTATTTTTAGACACATTTATACACATACTTGTCTGTGGGAGATGAGGTGTATATAAATCATAAATATCTATAATTGAATAAACCGATTGCAATTGGGCATTTGAAAACACTTGAGTGAACTCAAGTTTCTTGAAAATTTGAAATCAAATGATTAACTAAATTATGATAAAAAATACATCTTTTTTAAAATAATTTGTAATGAATTTCTTGTTGTATCAATCTTTAAAATGTAAATACTTTTTGAGTTTTTAAAAACTGCATCAAGTGTCACAAGCCCCATTTAAACTAGTTACTTTTTTCCGTTCGCGTTTTTTATATGCATTATTTTAATGTTATTTGAAATATCTTTGTCAAGGATAATATTGATAAATTATTTAACAATTATATTTCATATATTTTTACCAATATTTAAAAATAACAACACAACAATTTCATTATGCTTCTAATAAGTTTAAGTTAAAAAATATGTACAATAATATTTCCATGCTTTCACGCGCTCAAAACAAATGCGGATAATTTGACTGCAGGTCGGCAAACTCCACTGTTGATCAGATTTTTCTTGCTAAGATTCACCACTGATATCACTATAATATTTTACTACCTTATAAGAAGTTTATATATTTTATATGTGATTGAATAAAAAACAAGGTTTTCCAAACGAATAATCATCAACGATTCTTATCTCGCTTGAAATTGATTGGGAATCATTATAAGATGACCTCGTTCCATGTTTTGTGGCCTTGTAAAATTACTGTATAATGATATATTAAAACAAAAAATTATCGTCGGTTTTTGTATCGTATTTACATAGATATTTTTGTTATGTATCATAACAGAGATATAATTTGACGTGGCCAGATAGTTACGTTATCTCTTGGATCAAGGGCGTGTATTGGAAAATAACGCGATGTTGGAAAAATAATCAGGTTGAGTCAAATAGCAATGTTGTTAATAGCAATCTTGATAATATTTACAACTAATTCTCTTATTCTTTATCGATTTATCTGATTCTTGTTTATTATTTTTACATAGTTTAATTAAAAGTAAAATTGCACTAGCAAGTTCAATTGTAAATTAAAAAGTTGCCTATAATTTAAATATTAATAATATGCAGTGTTTTTATGTACGTCCACTCAAAGAAAACTCTTATAAGATCATTATAAGATCATTTGTGTCTATCTATATATCTATTTTATTCGAACTACAGGTCGAAAATCCTTAAATTTGGTATAAGTACCCAGTTAGTTGACCCAAACACGGCGATATAGCGTAAAAATAACCGATTTTGGTTTTTTTACTTGATAATGAGGACCTAATTAAAAAAAAAAACTATTGTTTTTCATGTATGTCATGTATCAATGTGTATAAATATCAAATGAACGGGATTGTTATGATAAACGAATATAGTTTTTTTTTTTTATATAATTAACAAATGTAAAGTTTGAAAGATAATAAAAAAACGTACAGGACAAACGACCATTCCTCTTTCTTTATCTATGGACCTACTGATCCTAAAATTTTGAAAAAATTAAGTCGATAAACTCGTAGTTCATAGAAAAATGTAAATGAAAATCGTTAGTCTGTAAATTCCTACTCGGAGTGGAAAATAATCACTGACAGAAAATGTGTACGAATCATTGATTAATTTTACCAAGGACTAAGGAAATTAATTTACAGCAAGATACTCTCTTACCAAATCGTACTTGGTGAGTATTTTATACAATTTACTTCCTGTCTCATCCTGTATAGAGTGTGATTTTTTAATGCTGCGTCGAAAAATTAAATTTAAAACAAATGTAATTGTATAACATATATGGAAATTAAAAAAACATATACAATAACATGCTTTGCATGAACCCAAACTTCTACACAACACCTAAATTTGGTCACCCGATAGCGAGATGCCCATGCGAAAGTCGTGCGGGCAGCCGACATTGGAGAAATGCTTGGTATTAGTTGTTATTAATATCTCCGAAACCATTTACCTACATCACAGGACCAAGCTCTTGAATTTGAAAAGTTGTGACATCAACAATAATCGCAATTCGCAACACGTTTTCGTTTTTGACTTTGTTATGTATGAGTGATGTCTGGTTGTTAAAGATAGAACACTGACATCGTTGTAGTGCCAGAGCCGCCTACAACCTTTGAGCCGCGTCCGAGCCTCAATGGAACGAACGTGTAACGCGAAATTAAAAAGATTATTTGATCTATTAAATATACCTTTACATAAGGGGAACTAAAAACAGTATGATTATAACAAAACTCACGTCCAAAAGTGATTAACTGGCACTCTATAATTGAAATCGTTGTCAAAAATGTTCACATGGAGTATGCTATCGATAAATTCAATTATGGATGACAGTCAAGAAAACTGCAATAAACTACGCAGTGCTTCTGTGTAAAAGTCTTTTAGAATGGATGATTGATTAATCACGACTGTGGATGGGTTTGGTTGTTATAGACACCGTTATTTCAAGATAATTCAAATTATCCTAAATTGAAGAAAAGGGAAAAAAAAAATTATCTTAAGAAAAAAGAAGAGAGTCCCGTGCTCCATAAACGTGGCTAATATTCCAGACGACTTGACCTGATAATTCATAATGTACGCAATAAAAGGTCAGACGAGAAGACTGTTGAGCTGGAAGAAAGAGTAGGTAAGGGGCCATCCATAAATTACGTCACATAAATAATAAGCTTTTTGACAACACCAATCCACCACCGTCCTTGTCACAGGTGGTCACACGTAAAAGAAAACATTAGTTTTTACATTTTTTTTTTGTTCAAAATACATTAAATATTGGAGAAAACAAAAGACATAAACCTTTTTTTCGTTTTCGTACAAAGATTTTGACCTGCTCCTTGTCGCGCATTGTCACATTTCGTTGACGCCCCCTCTTACGTGTGACGTAATTTGTGGATGGCCTCTAAGGTTTATCTAAAGTTCGATGATAAGGGGAGAACACAATATACTTTCAGACCGGCTACTTTTGCTATGGTATTTGCCACACAAGTACATGCGTCGACTTTGTCAGACGATGAGAATGAAGTGGAGGTTAAAAACAAAGTTATTTAAAAAAACCCTACATGCCTCGCCAACATACTACGCAATAGCAATGGAAGACTTCAAAGCGAAATTAAATAAATGAAATTGGAATAAGTTGACAGTAAAGTCATTTCGGATCTGGCAATGAAACCCAGAGGGTAGCGACTGACTTTTTTCTTTCAGTCAGTCGTCTATCAATTTGTTGAAGAGATAGAATCTTTATGAAAAATTTGTTCTTCACACAAAAATACACAGAGGAGATCCTGTATGTAATCCTGCATGAAATAGGGATGGCCCTTAAACAACTAAAAACAATATGACATCAAATGCGAACGGAATCACGACTGAACTTCAGAAAGTGGGTGAAAGACTGGTACTTAAGATTTTACAGAAGTTATTAATTCTTATTATACTCGAAGGTACAATTCCGGCAACGTGGAGAAGGGTGTAGTGGTGCTATTTCCCGGAAAAAGAGATAGCACATTGTTGAAGATTTACAGACCCGACACGCTTTTGACTCATAAAGTCCTCGAGGATAATTATCAACCCTTTCAATTGCAAGTTATACGACTTCTGGCCATTCGAACAAGCTGGTTTTCGAAAAGCTATCAGAACATTCAAACGTTTCGAAAAATTATATAAAAGACTGAGGAGCATAATCGGCCGTTATGCTTAATGTGTGTGTACTAGGAAAAAGCATTTAAATCGATCAAAACACCTGTGCGGTGCTGTATACCCTTGTGTTGAGATATTGATACAATAATTCCAGTTGTCAGTAAGATACACAATGAATGCACAAGACCAATCCAACTGGACAGAAGTGTGAGACAGGGAGATATCATATTTTCAGAACTATTCCTCAAAGCATTGAAGATATTTTCAATTGCTGGAATTGGAAAGTATATGGTGTTAACATCAATGGCGAATACGTGATAGCTGAAAACTCTCAAGTGGAAGTTGTTGACAAATATACCGGGGACAAAATATTCGTTTAGAGGAGATTCTAATCGATTCAGGAGTTTACATAAAGTATTCGACTTGGCTAGGTTGCGTTCGAAAAATTATGAAGCATTTCCGAATTTTATATAATACCTAATACCGAAAATTTTGTACAGAACGTGTTGGTAGAGATGATATGAAGATGCCAGACATGTTCTTTTACTGTTGGTCCCATAAAAAGCGCAAAATTATCCAACGTGCGAAAAAGATCTACTCGGAGTTGCTCTTCGACGTAAAATCCAAAACGACAAAATCCGTAGAACAACCAGAATGATCTATACAGTACACATGATCAGTAAGTTGAAACGGTAATGTATGGGCCACATTGCCCTAGAATCAATAAATCAATGAGGAAGAAACGTTTTCGAGTGGTGACCACGATCTGGACTTCACCGTATGGGGCGGTCACCAACTAGGCGTACCGATGACCTAGTAAAAATGGTGGGCCACCGACGGTTACAGATGATCCAAGATTGTATGTTGTGGAAATCTAGGGGGACCCTTAAGTTCACCGGTGGACGTTAAATAGCTGAAACAATGTTGTTTTAGTCTTTTTATCGATGTGTTATAGAGTCGTTAATCAGTGTGATAAAAAACAATTTCTCACTGTAACGTTCTGAAATTAACGTGCGAAATATAATGTGCAACTAATATCTATGATTTTTCATCTTCTACGTGTGAGTGTAGATCATGTGATTTGATCACAATAAGTGACTTTTGTCCTGATCTCTGATCAGTGCGAACCCTGATCATATATTTATTATTTTCGGTTTCGGTTTGTAGAAATTTATTTCTCAAAGAGTGTACATATACAATTTGCTTATAAATAAATTAAAAAGTAAATTATTACAGCATTATAACATGATCCTAAAGTGTCCGAAAATTTTAGTATTTAGCTAAGTTGATGCAACATAACAAATGATATCTTTTTTTTATTAAATTATGGAATGTCTACTAAATATCTACGTGTTTACTTAAAATCTATGGTTTTAATTTATTTTTAAATACACAGTATCTTAGCATTTTTATATTCTCTGGTAGAGTGTTAGTAGTATTATATATATAGTAGTATTCCTTCAAGCCTTATTTTTTCTTTTACGCATTGTGTACTCGATGTAATTCGTTTTAAATATTTTTTCTTTATTGTAGCATATTTATGTTCAATTTTAGTGTACGTAATTTCTATTTGAATGTTATTTTTGAGCATTTTTCTAATTAATATGCAAATATTGTAGATATATAGTTGATCTAAATGAAAGTATTTGGTTATAATGTATAATTTACGTTTTGGTGTTAAATAGTCGAAGTGTTGTAAAAAAATTATCATTTTATTTAGTGATCTTTGTAACAAAGCGATATTTGACTTTGGACTTTGCAGCACAACCCCATACCTATATGAAATATTCCAAGTGCGTTTGACTAGTATGTTGTAGACTGTATGTCTAATTTTGGTGGAAAATACTTCGATATATTCCGTAATGCTCCGGTTAACGGAACAATTTTTGTTTGTACATATTCAATATGCTATTTCTCTAACAGTTTTTTATTCAATACTAGAATTGTCTAATGTTGATTGTTCACTTTTAGAGCTCTGTATAACTTCTTTATTTATAGTAAGTGGTGGATGGTATGATTTTTTTTATTTTTGGCTGAGAAAATTACGTGTTTTGATTTCAATGTGTTGATAATGAGTAAGTTCTGTTTTAACTCTACATTTAGTATATTTAAATTTTTTTGTGCTTCATTTATTACATTAAATATTGACCAAAATAAAAAAAAAAAACAAGTATCGTATGCATAGTGTTATATGACCACTCATTCCAATACTATTTATATAGATTAAAGAAAGCAACGGTCCCAAAACTGATCCCTGCGGTACCCCATACTCAATTTTAATTGACTTACTTTACTATAAGAATCCATTTTTACGATTTGATGTTTGTTCATAAGATATGTTTCAAAAATGTTGCGTGTTTTTTGTTTGTCAGAAATGGTATTGTGATATAATATTGATGACAAAGTATATCAAATGCCTTTTAGGTCATTAAATAAACCCACGATTGTTATCCTGTTGTCGATACTATCTTTCATTTTTGTTAAAAGATCGATGGTTTTTTAGAATTCAACAACAATTCATCATTTTTTCACCTACAAAAAATCAATTACAATAATTTCTGTAGAAATGAGAAAATATTTAACGAACGATATTTCGTGAAGGTCACTACAATACTCATACATCAGTATATTATTTTGTCACACGTAAAATTTATCGTATCCCGTCCACGGTCATTCCTCTCACGATCTTATCTTTGCACTTACCTATAGAATTTATCTACACCTCAAGACAAATAATATTGTTTTCTTTAAATACTAAATGACATCAAGGTTATATGAAAGATGTGTCATTATCCTAGAGAATCCAAAAATTGATAATCATAAGAAATAAAAAAAAAACCGATCATGCTAGTTTGATTACTTACACTTTCATATTTTCTGCACTAGTTTTACTTTTTCTTTATTATACACTTTTAAATGACGAAAAAGAAATTATTTTTCTTCTCTTTTATTATTCCATTTGAGAGCGAAACGCTCTCAAATGGAATAATAAAATAATATCTTCGGGCGCATACAGCGTTATCCGATACCAAACTAAGCAATAAGACTTGTATTGTGATGGTTAATAGAATACGTATAAAAAAATATAATTGTATACTTTTTTTTTATAAATATATGCATATAATACATAACAATATTCAGACTCGAGACAAACATTAATTTTTAATAAGATCTCGCAGTTTTACTAATAAAAAGAGGACGTTAAAATTTTATATGATTAGCAAATTAGTAATAGCACATGCGAATTGCAAAAGGCCAAGAAGCACAATCGATCTTTGTGTTTAACCTATGTTGACTACAGCTCTGAGACCTTAGGCTAGGCGGTGCTAGAGTACCTCCAGTAGCATCATATATATTTCGCTATATTATTTCAGCACTCAGATGTTTGTAAAACAATGGTGATTTAATTGCATAGAGGTATGAGACTGGGATGTTTCACATCTTCGAAACTTTTTACCACAGCACTGGAAGCCCTTAAATTGAAACGGATATCAACGTCAATAGTGACTGCGTCGATCAATTTCGTCTTGCTGACGATATAATATTCGTGATATGATGATGATAGCGGAAACGTTGACCTATACATTATGTCCAGAAACATAAATGAGTAAAAATGAGCAAATAAAAGATTATGTGGAAGGCTTGAAGCTCAAAGACAAATGGTTCCATTGGTAAATGGAATCCGGCTGCGATGAAATGAGACCGCATGAACAACTCAGCGTTTGGGAAGTAACGCGGTGTCTTTGAGTTCAACATACTTCAGTTCCTGAATAAAAGGGTCTCAACAAATAAGTACGCCTAGCCCGTGGTGATTATATGGATACCGGGCATGGTATGTCACTAGCAGCGCCGCTAAACCTCAAAAACACTCAGTTTGTGACGGAGAAACCAACGCTCGAGATATCTCCGCTGGACAAAATCATATAAACGAGACAATTGACAGAAGAACAAAACGACCAACACTGGACGTTCGGAAGCTGAAACAAAGGAATGTAATTTCTCTACGTATTTTACAAAAATTTTTAAGAATACGTCTGAAAAAAAAAGTAACTTACATTTCTTATGAACAGCTTTTAGTTGGTGTCAAATAGATACGCAATGTAAAAAAAAATAATATAAATAAACTCCGATTTATATTATTTTAAGCTTACATGGTATGTATAAAATGTAATTGTAACATTTTTAGTTATTTTTTAGGCTGGTAAAAGAATTTTTGTTTTTGCCAATAGGAAAAATATTTATATTGCTTTCATAAGCAATCATTAGGACAATCGCCACCATCAAGAAAATCTAAACCATAACTATTACAATTACGACTAATTTTGCTACATATTGACTGTTTACAAAATCGAAAATTAAATAAAACAAAACAACCTCATAGAGTCATAGAGCAACGGACTATAGTTATTGTAAGCATGTTGTATGAGACTCGGTTTGTGTCTAGTTGAACAAACCCACAATTTGTTCAGTGAGAACGGAAAAGTATTTTTAAAATGTTCAAATAATTGATTGTATAATTATTGATCAAGCCTAGTGATGCGATTAATATTTTTATTTTATACTCCGACTATCCGCTCAATATTATCGCGTTGGAAATACGAGACTTTGCGGTCGGAAAAAACCCAGATAATCTTTGAAATACACAATAATACATAAAAACAGGAACATTCTCGTTCTAGTAGTACATTAGATATTATTTTTTGACGTTACATTTATTTATGAATAACCGTTTTGTTCGTTTAAATTCGGTGTTTGCTTAAACTTTCTTATTTTCACAGTTGACCTCCGATGGAAGTGTCACTGGACCTCGGTGCTGATTTCAGAAGTTTCAAAACATTATGCTATTCGGGTTTCCAAATTAAGTGTAAGTAATTGATAGGCTTCCACCCGGCCGCTGCTCCGGCCGTGTCGAGCTTTCGCGTCGCCGGGCGTGCCCATTATTTAACCAACTCACAACCGGGTCAATGGCGGATTATGTGCATTCAATGTAACCATTTATCCGTATTTCCGATTAGGGTTCCCGAATAGAAGGCTAAGGCGTATCGACCACATTTATTGTTATTGATTACTTCTCGATCCGAATGCGACATACGTTCTTCAATGGACGTTGAAATATTTTTTAACAGTAGTTCTTTAATATTTTTTTATTTTTTTAATTTACTTACAACTATAATATGAGACATTATTTATAAAGTAGTACACGTAATTATGCGTATTATCAGTTTAGAATTTTGATAAATTTGAGTAATGGGACGAATTGACCAATACGTCAAAATTAAATCAATTGCTTCCTAGCTCGAAGGGTACCAGCCCCCAACCGGCACTGGGTGGAGGGTATGCCTACGAAGAGCGCTTGTCGCTCGAACCTGGCAACTATGTGGGTGGAACCTGGCAACAAACTCTTTATTCATTTTTATTCTTAGATGATGCAGAATGCGATAATACGAGTAAATATTATTTACGAATGTCATCGAATAATGTAATAAATGAGCAAAGAATTACAATATAATTATTATATTTAATAGCAAATCAATGATCATTCCTAACTCTTGCAAAAAAGAACAATAGTGCAGTCCTCATGAACTCACTAAAATCATATCAACATTCGTCATTTTATAAGGATACATATTGATATAGTAATTAATCCCAATGCAACATCTTTAATGTTGATAAATTCAAGAACAACGTTGATTAAATTTGTTTATGCCGTAACTAAACTAGGTAAATAAAACCGGCTAAGAATGTCGAACCATGCTCAATGTAGGGTTCCAAAGCCATTACAACAACTCTCATATCTAACGTCATCTATAAAAAACTGGCCAAGAGCATGTCGGACCATGTTCATTATAGGGTTCTGAAGTCATTATTACAAAGAAATGACTAAAGATAAAAAAAAAATTAATCGTCACACCTTTTTCCGTGTTTCCCACACATAATAAGTATAAGTACTTTAGTCCACTATGACTACAGAAACATGTAGGTACATCGATTGTTACTGTTAAACTAATGTAAAATAAAGTGCACCAGCAAAAGAGCGTACCTTCATGGTACTTATGTCCTTTTCTTGAGAAGTGACAGTTTTTCAGCGATAACTCAAAAAAGTTATATCCGATCATGTCCAAAATAATTCTCTGTGAAAGTACTTATTAAGCATTATCTTTGTAATTTTTTTCATATTTTTTGGACAAACGATTTAAAAAATAAAAGGGGGAGCACAATTTATGTTATTTTCGGAGAAATTAATTCCGAAAACATTCATTTAATAAAAAAAATGCTTAGAAAACTTAAAGTTATTTTAAAAGAACTGCTTAGATATGTGCCACACGTTAATGGTTGCTGAGCAAAAATTTTTTTCAGCTTCAACAGAAGCTGAAAAAAAATTTGAACTGAACTGAAAAACACTAAATATTTCTAGGGGGCACTCCAAACATGTTGTTACATGTTTGAAGTGCCCCCTAGAAATATTTATTTTTGTCATTTGACTACTAAAGTAAGTAGCGGCTAATACAAGACACCGACTCTATAAATCAATACACATCTTGTAGATTTTTAGTAAAATGCTTGTTACATACCGACGGACGGACGGACATGACGAAACCATTAGGGTTCCGTTTTTGCCATTTTGTCTCGGAACCCTAAAAAAAAGAACTTTTTATGTTATCATCAAACTATATATATATAATATTTTTGAAAAGAAAATTGACTTGGAACATCGTATGCTCTAAAACGTTTTTTGAAATAGACACTGGATTCAAGTCCATCGTCCATTACAAACAACGACATTCGCGAGAGAAATATAAAAAAAAAAAACGTGACGTGCGAATGGGAAGGAAGAAGATGAAATTACTGATTCAGTACGTGTATGAGAACAGACAGAATATCATTGTGTAACAAAATATGGCAAGAGACTCGTAACCCTAAAAAATTACCTCGTTTGAAACCCGGCCGGCGCGGGCGACGGCGCCCGCCGGGGACGCGCACTGCGGCGGCGTGACGTAATTCACTTTAAACGCATTTCGCATCAGAGCACGCACCTTCGAACGAACGTGGAAATTTCTATTATTATTATCCACGCGTTAACATTAAGTAACGATGATAATCTTTGCTTATTCACGACGTTCGATGCAAATTAGCGGATTAGAAAAATAATTTTATGAACTAGAGCGGGGTAAAAGAATGAAAAATCTGTTAATAGAGTTCAGTTCTTAAGAATTGATTTTTATATTTAATCCGCGATAGATTAGACGGAGAGCATAATGCGATGTTAAAAAAAAGTGAAGGTGTTGTTACGTTGTGCTTCCGTACACCATATTCGCTCATCTTAAGACTAACGCATGTTTTTTTTTTTGTTTTAGTGATTTATAGATGATTTGATATAGGTTTGCCAATCGTTTTAAGAGGGTTTTTGGAGTTTCAAAGTTTATTATAAAACATGAGTTAAGTATGCCTATATACATATATATACTGGCATGTATATGCTTTCAGTATTATAAGGGATGAGTTTATTTACTCCCTTTGCCTATTGTAAGTAGATAACCTAATAAAATCGTTACAGCTAAAAAACGTAACAGCTTCAGAGGAAAGTATGAAAGTTATGAAATAATGCAGACGAACAACGACACAAAACCTTGTATGGGGTGATGTATCGATAAAGCTGAGTACTCGAATAGATCGCTTGTGTTATAAGCGCTGTTATTGTTGTTACATAACAGGTTGACGCAACAAGGATAAAAACATCGCCTTGACCTCTAACGCTGCGCAGCGGTTGTCGATGGATTATATACCAATGAAATGGTCGATCTGGCTGATGGACTGTAAGCAGTAGTAACAGTAATAGGACTGTCCCGTTCCTGTAAATTATTATATTTAAAAAAAAAATCGTAAAGTATTGCGTATATCTGTGTTTTTTTTAATAGTGCACTTAATTTAATTTATCTGGTATAAATATTTCCACACACCTCATAGATGATCGCTTATTATTTACTAATAAGTCATGCATGCAAATATAGATACGTGCACATTTACAGAAAAAAATAAGTTAGTAAGTGATTACTAGCTTATGCCCTCGGTTCTGCTCGCGTGGACACCGAATGAATTTTTACATCTTTTACTTGTATTTCGACCGACAACGTTGTCGGCCATGATCTCAATGTTTCTTTCTGGTTCCGCTTTTGGCTGGTCCCAATCTAGATTGCGGTTCCGTTCAAAATATACATAATTCACCCGCGATTCCTCCCGCGTGGACAAACAATGAATTTTTTCCTCTTTCATATAGATCTATAACGTTGTCGACTATGATCCTGCTCTCAGTCTCGTTTACTATTTCGTACAAGAATAACCCGTATTCTTACACAGACCGCACGTAACGTCTTATGAAAGGATCTCACTTCCGCCTAATTACAGCTCCGATTCCGAACCCGCGTTAAATTTAAACCTCTCTTGTACATTGTCCTCACCAATAATCGATCGGCGTAAGCAAATAAATGGTTCTAGAACTATACAAGCGAAGCCACGGCCAAAAGTTAGTATTTTTATAAATTATGGCTTTTACCTTATTCTGATGTATAATCTATATTACTGTAAAGTTTCAGCTAATTTTGTTCAGCCCTTACAGCGCGATTGAGTAACGAACATCCAAAATAACAAACGTCTAAACTTGCAAACTTTCACGTTTATAATATTAGTAGGATAAACGATTTATATTGTACAGGAAAATAATTCTTAAATTCAAACCGCTTTATGTTAAAAAACTAAATGTTCCATAGCATTTATAAAAGGTTAACTTATACGTCGTTTGTGTCTCGTTCTCTGCAAACGAGGCAAGCTCGTGTAACTTTATTATTCACCTTTATATCTCTTAATTTAAAATACTTCCTTGGCTTACACGTGGTTGTATTTTTATTAAATTATTTTTGTGCACATCTAATTTATGTATGTATATCAAAAGAGAACGTCGTTTTTATAAAACAGCATTAGCTATATTTTATTTGCAAATATGGTTATGCTCACAGACGTGTGAAATCTAACCAAGTGACGTGTGCACAGGCGCTCGCGCACATCGCAATTATGATATCGCATCAATTATTCCATCGTGATCTTTCTGACACTGCCCATACTGTTACTGATAGCTGTGATCTGCGTACACATGCCACTTTTCTTGGTTTCGTCACCAAAGACATAGTTGATATCTTTTCATGGTTAACTTCGAGCTTCATAGTGTTGTTTTTTTTTTGACGTTCGTCGTTAACGTAGATGCCCGTACGTTTCATCAAATTTCATCTTTTTTCCTAATTAAATAAATACTTTTTAAGGTGGAGAGATAGAAATTCAACAATTCTAATAAATATACACTTACTCTTTTAGAACTCTTTTATAAGTAGTCAGAAATGTAGAAGAATTTCCGTTTGTTATTTCATACCCAACGACCGTACCCACGGCGACTATTGCGAACGTTTAATAAATAATACGAGCGGAACCGCCAGCAGAAGTCAGTGTTTTAATGAAGGCGATACTATCTTTGTAAATTATACATCGTAAATGTCTAGACTCGTTTTATTACAAACTATAAACATGATTTGGTTATGAAAAAAATTATAAAAACACCAAACTTAAAAGGAATTCACGGTTTTTTAGTCCTCAGAAAGGAAACATCATCAGATCGACATTGATTTTGTATTAACGTAAATCGTAATAACGAAAATGTTTACAGTTTACGAATACTATTAGAAAAAAAAATGAAATTCTTATAAATTTAGTAGAAACTGGAATCATTGCAATATATATATATATATATATATATATATATATATATATATATATATATATATATATAAATATATTCAATAAGTACGTATAAGAAAATGTTCATAATTTTGTTATGAATGTCACTGTTTTCTATATTTACAGTAAGGGTCCATTCATAAAATAAGTTCGCAAAGAGGGAGGGTCGGCATATCTTAGTGCAACAAGGGAAGATGGGGGTCCAAGAAAACGAAGTTTTATTATTGAAATAATAAAATTTTAAAATAGCAATATTTATTATACTATTAATCGAAATGAACTATTTATAGAGGGGAAGGTGGTCTAACTTTCGTGACGTAATATTTATAGGGGGTTCGTAGGGTCGTAAAAAATGTGACACAGCGTGTGTGTGTGGGGGGGGGGGGAAGCGAAATTTAGTGTGACGTAGTGTGACGGCGCCTAACCGCTGGGAAAGAAAAATTTTCTAGTTGCGACCGCAAAGACCGAGACGACTATCTCTATCTGATAGATGGACTGACGACCTTGTGTAGGTCGCGAGCCGCCGTAGGCGATAGGCAGCCCCCGAGATCGTATGTCGTGGAAATCTAGAAAAATCTAGAACAGCTTATGCCTAGCGATGGACGTCCGTATACATACGCAGCGAGCGGAAAACGCCTAGTAGTTACTGGAACTTATTAGATGATATAAAATAATTCCAATCACATAAACAAACCTTATCTTACGTAATTCTTGTTTACAAAATAGAAGCTAACATCGCTAGCGCTCTTTGCTCAAGACATTTAGATAGTTTAAACTGCCAATTTAGTACTATAATGGTAGACCGTTAAAATTATCTCAGTGTGACACTTATGAAATGCGTAAAATATTCTTCTTCGAATGTTATATTGTGTATTACATACAAAGATTTTTTAGAATTGAAAAAAAAGTAAAGGGCAGTCATCGGGGACTATCGATAGAGGTAAAAATTTAAAAGTATGAAATAACAGTGATTTTTGAGATTTTCAAATTAATTGTAATATCAAAAATTTGTTAACTTTTAAGGTAGAAAGTCGAAAGAATAGTGTTTACCTTTACCTATAAAACACATAGATTTTATTTGAATGACTACGGTTGAACATGCTAATAAAATTATTAGCTCGATGATAATTAATTTAAAAATAATCTAAATCTAATAATAAGTTGTAATTTATTAATATTTACTAATTATGAAAATGAAAAAAATATATGTAAACATATCGTCTATTTGTATAAATATATTTTTATACAAATAACTAATTTATATAAATACAAATAGACAATATGTTTAATATTACAAGACAATAGTATAAATTATTCTGATAATTTTCAATCATGCTATTGTTGGGGTGTACATCATGAAGTAACATCGCATTTTACAAGGTTCACCAGAATCTTCGACGACGTATCAAGTTTTCAATACATATTAGGGTGGCCAAGATAAATGTATTTCTTGAAAATTGTATTTAATGTGTTCACACAACAGATTTTTCATGGTGAAATAGAATAAAATTGAAAGAAATACTTATGTAATTGATTAAATACAATTTTAAAATCAATGTTACAAAAGTTTTGTTTAGTAACTCTCACAATGAAAAAAGATCTCGAAAATTATGGTTATATATAATAAAACATTTATAATTAATAATATTCATGAGTAAAATATTTCGTTGAAAAATGTTGATATCTTGTAATTACTTAGTAATCCGTACTTATTTATTTTAGTGAATCATAAAATTAGTAAGTCCTTCGAGTTTACTACACACCATTACTACTAATATTTATAAGTTATAGATATTGAAGTTTATAGTCTCTACCTACCCTATTGAGAAATAGGCATGAATTTATATTATTATTATTATATATTGAAACCTCTATGAAATTCTCATGTCCAACGTCATCTATAAAAAATGGGTAAATCAAATCAACAATAGTTGATATTTCTAAAAGTTGATTAAACTCGAAATTATTTTTAAAAAAAGGAGATACTCAATTTGATTGTATTTATTTAAATATCATTACTTCATAACCGATTATTTATTATTTAGTTATTTATTAACCGATTTCGATTTTTTTTTATTTGAAAGTTTTTGCTCCCAGATTGATCCAATGCAAATCGTCGGAAATTCTCAGAAAATTACACACAAAAATAACTTCGGTATTTTTTATAGTAATTATGCATTTGTTCTCGGAAAGCATCGTTTTCTGAAGTGGAATTGACGATGAAGACAATAAATTAGGTATAAGATACTTTGTTCTCGTCAAAGACAATATCACTTAGATAGAGAGAACAACTATATGGCAATAGTTTACGATAGTAACCAATGACTACTGGAACTCCTCAGCAATCAGTATTTCACGGATTACGATGAGATTTCATTGAGACCTTTAAGCAACTTACATTCATCAAACGCACGTTTTGAAGTAAAACTGGTGACAGGATCCATGAGGAATCGAAGCAACTCTTCAAACGGTCGTCATGCATTTGTTCTCGATAAGCACCAATTCGATGGAGGTTACCAACTCAGTCTCATTCAAATGCATGAACTGAAGTGAAACTGATGGTGAAGTACCAGAAAAACACTCAAGACTCCGATGTTGTATATGTATAGAAATCGTTTTAATGCTTTCTTAATCACATATTACTCTAGCTTATATGACTGATACTCAAGTTCTACAACTTTTTAAGTTTAAGTAAGTTGGATTAAAAATTTATTAATGCTTTGAAAACCGACCGACTTAATCAACGGCCTGGCGAAGTCCGAGGATAATAGCACTCTAACTAGAAACGTAAGGATCTTGATATGATCGTCAGCGCCAACGTAAAATCAAGAATCGGAACTTTTCACTTTTACTTGTATATATACATAAACATTTTGAGTCTCCATCCCATCAATCATACAAATAGGACTCGCCATCAATCAAGATGGAGGTCGGGATAAAAGTTGGGTACGAAATTAATGGATTGTTGTAGGAAATACGATCAAATGGTTTTAGGTGAAAACAATGTAGCTGTTGTAATTTTTATTATAAGCAAGATACACATACAAACTAGTAGTGTTGCAGGTTGACCAGCAATCATTGTCTTAGTCTTCCTGCAAAATTATTATACACCATTATGAACATACGCGGCAATTAGAAGCTCAATAAATATCTCACAAAAATAAGAGCTTATCAGCTCTTAATGGATCATTTACTAAAAATAGCTCATAAAATGTGAGTATTTATTAGGAATGTATTTAATTTTGTTATTTGAAAGCGAGCAAATAAATAACAAATATGTTTCTTTACCTAGCTTACATGAATCAATACTTCATTGGAAAAATTTCCTTATCTATAATAGTTTATATGAATCGATACGTCGTTCGAAAATTATGCATCTGCTGACGGCGCCAAAGTATGTTTTGAGCATCTATTGTATTTTAACTTGCATATGCGAGCTACAATTGCATTTTAAAATGTACAAGGTTATTTCTATCGTAAAATCGGAACATAATTTCTGATGTGTGTTTTTTTTGCCTACAGATGTCTACAATTCATTGGAATTTAGATTTCTTAAGTACCTAAATTGTTTTGTCATTAATCATAATTGTGACATTGCCGCAGTGACTCGTGACTGTTATTCGCACGATATTCACGCAGACGGGAATACCCACGAGTTTGGCCCTAATTTAAAAAAAAAATCAGGTCAACTTGTTATCTTAATGCAACATGCCATCTAGACCTTGGCATTTAAACGACAATGCCAGTTGCATACACGCAGCGACATATCTTTAGTGTATGTTGCAGTGTATATATATATATATATATATATATATATATATATATACGTATATATATTAAAAAGTGACAGTGAAAATGAGTGCACAAAATTAATATCGTAACAATATTTAGCAAGAAGACATTTTTATTTTTTAATTAATAAGTATTTAGACTAAGTGTTTAGATTATTTTAGATCGACGTCTCTAATTTTTTTGTATTTAAATCAGTAATATGTATATTTATTTTGTAATTGGTAGGTTAGATTAGGTAAAAATTAAAAAAGAAATGTACCAGCACTCATAAGATATATATTAGAACTATAACATAAGCTGTAATAAAGTGTAGGGGACATGTTTTCTAAAACATGTAATAGTACACAATGCGAACGGAGCTTTTTACAATGCAAAATGCAAGTTGTACATGTGCAATTTCGGCTCAATTGATTAACAGCTAGCGTCATAGGGTAATTTTTCCGTGCATGGGCAACTTTTATTCAAATTCGAACAGCTTAAAGAAGTATAATTAAAAAATACGGATTACTTTTCAAGACATTTAACTTCATCACTACAACACTACGTTTGAAGCGAACCGAATAGCATAATGGCTGTTTTCTTCGATGTTGTGTTTACGTGCGTAAATCCATAGCTCGCTCTAGGACGCTGTCAACCATAAATTCAGTCTA
Source organism: Eumeta japonica (assembly GCA_005406025.1). Classification (NCBI taxonomy): domain Eukaryota; kingdom Metazoa; phylum Arthropoda; class Insecta; order Lepidoptera; family Psychidae; genus Eumeta; species Eumeta japonica. The sequence goes on from BGZK01001772.1 coordinate 57,651, forward strand.
TAAATGCGCCGATCGACGGCCTTGCCACGTCGTCGCCGTAACGAGGAAGACCACTTAACGTGGTTGCGCTCCGTTCCGGCTTCCTTGTCATAGACAAAGTTGCGATCCCAGAGCTCTATGCCCGATGACGTTTCCTCGTGTAATCATCGAAACGGTTGCACAATTCCTTGCTTCAGTTTGTAAATTTTCTATTCACGTTTTCTCTCTATTGAATGTAAAGTAATAAATTCAGCATTGTATTACTTTACATTCAATTATCTTGTTTTTTATTACTGTCGAGGTCTACACACCCGGGTGGGAGCCCGGATCAAACATTTTGTTTGGAACTACCCGTATTTTGTTTTTCGCCCCGACTAACCTAGTATTTTAAAATTCAAAAAAATTAACAGAACCTTTGTTCGCGGGACTCAGCATGGAGGCCGGATGCCTCACATACCACCTACACAACTTAGTTATTACAATATACAAACAAATGTGTAGACAGGTCAATATGTACAAATACTTTTAATTTTAGATTTGGATTAGATATTTAATTTGATCAATATTTACTAATAATAATATAAACTCACGTCTATTTCTCAGAAGGGTAGGCAGAGACTATAAAGGCAAGAGAGATATGTAAAGATCGTACCATGTGGAAATCTGGAAATCTATAGTCCACTTACTAATATAATACAATAATAAATTATGGCGTATTTTTGATAAAAAATTAGAATGGCACATTTAAATATACAATTTTTATAAGTATTCTACAAATTACTGTGGCTCCGTTGTCTATGCGTTCGTCTATCACAGGAAGAAGCATAATGGGTAGACATTTGAAATTTTCAATGTGTATTGTATGTGTATAAGAACAAATAATAATAATAGAAAATCAAATAAAGTTTAAAGTTACAGGCGATGCCCATACAAATAACGTATAGTTCAAACTATGTTTAAAACGTATATAGTATTAAATACGGTGGGACGGAACACATCGAGTGTTTTCGACTCGCACTTAGCCAATTTTTTTTCTTCACCTAGACATTGCTAGACTTTCCTGGTAAGAGCAATTTAAATATAAAATTTAGTCACAAAGATAAACGCCGTAGTTGGAGTATAGTTTTTTAAAATGTTTGATTTCCAACGCAACACTTTTTCGTTTTAAATAATACAAGAAAAGTTTCAAATTTGAACAACACAACAGGCCACAATATTTTGTGAAAAACAATTTGTAACAGAGACTCTAATCGCATTTTACTCAATTATATAATTGAAATATTTAAGAGAAAAAAATATGCAAACCTCAAATTTAAATTTCACTGCAATATTCTTGAAGTAAAAATTAAAATATTCTATTTCACTGAATAATAGATTTACTTCACCTAATGCAGGTACAGTACCGCAGTGTGCACAAAATTTTGGCTTATTTTTTTATTGATTAGAACAGTTATATAATTTGTATGATTTTTAACACACAGGCAGATAACGAAGAAAGCTAAACCAAATCTTCAATATTAAATGGGATTATTCTAATTTTAGGATCCAAATTATGGAAATAGTCGAAGCTTTTTTTACTTGATAACTTTTGAAGTTATTAATGATATATATACATTTGCACCTTTTGAAATAGTAGTAAACATGATTTTCATAAACCATATATCCGAATTTTCGACGAATGAGAGAAATTTTTGTCGTCACGTTTTTCTGTTACACATCATATTTATTGTGTCATCCGCGTCTTTTATATTGGCTTACTGAGAAACTCTTGAAGATTTTATGTCGGTAAGATATATGGAACGAATCGTTTTTACCGGGCGTGGTAAATGTATTGATATATTCTATTGTCACTGCCTGCTGTACTAGTTTATTGAAAAATTAAAATATTGTACTATTTCACATAATAAATACCTACAAAGGTACAAAAACATTTGGTAATTATATTGATTCTAAATAGCTCTATCTATTTTTAACAAATTTCTAAAGTAATTACTCGTATACAACTATGGATATGCCATAACTAGTCATCTCTGAACACAATTGCAACATGTACTTACTATACAGCCTTAATAAGGCCTAACAGATCAACCGAAAAACTAATGAGTCATATTGTTAGATATCCCTTTTTTGGACATGCGGAACCTCATGAAGCACTCGTCTCTGGGATCGAATTTGGATGGTATGGGTATTAACTAATAACCAGTATTCCAGGGAATGAATAAATTATTTTATTATTCAACATGTTTTATTGCTTAACAAATCACATGCAAAACAGCGAATTAACGAAAATCACAAAATTTAATTTATGAGGGGATTGGACGTTTTTAGAAGTTAAAATTATAAAATGCATAATTTATATCGGTGCTGTTTAGTAGCATTTAAAATACATGGAACAAAATTAGTGTTTGTATTTCTTCGACTTCAGTCTTCGCCGTTCCAAATGACGATGTAATATCAAAATATTAAGACGATCCAACGGCAGATAGAGAACACTAAGAACTTACGCAATAAAAACAATGTGAGTAACGTTTTTGGCCCTACGCAAGAGAAAACGACATCGGTTATTTCTCAACTTGGGCGATCTTCTTTAATACTTTTGTTTTCGTCTCGACTTTGTCGCAAGTATAAGCTGACTCCATATTTATTCTTTCAACGATCAAGAGAATATCAAACATTCGTTTTATAAGAATATAAATTTGATAGACATATCACGTTATTCAAAATCGGAAGTGATAGGAATATCATTTTTGTTTTGGGTCCCGACCGTCTTTTCCGACTCGCTTTTTGTTTGATTTCCGATGAAATTCTCTTCGACCTTGTGATGAAATTCGTACTCGCTCATATTTTTTATTATTCGCTACGAGAATTTATACAAATATATTTTAAGGTAAATTTCGGTGATATTGTATGAATACATTCGGATTTTTAATTTAAAAAGAATAATTAATCAGAAATCGCTGAAGAATAGTTTTTATTTTTGTACAAATAAAGCCCTGTGAAAGAAACTATTTTTACCGCAAATTCTATAAACTTATAAGTTTATAATCATTAATGAAATACGTAATTTTTTTTTATTTTACATATCTCATTATGATCTCACGATGGAATCTGTTTTTTAAACTAACTTTCATGTCCAATATTTGCCCTTTTGTAAAATTTTACGCTTAAAAAAAATTTGTTGCGTGATACTCAGCGTTTAAAATATTTTGATATTTTGTTGAATGATCAATTAGAACGTCAATCGTGATGTTGAATTGAGACATATGACCAAGCTTTTAATGTCGATATCGCGTGGAACAATACATTACGTGTCCAACCAGACGAGACTCAGGATATTTCTTTTTTTTTTTCGAGGTGAACGCACTGTTTATTTGTTTACTCCGAACACCGAGGATAGGTTAAGACGTTGTTTATTGTCCGTTAATTAGTTTACCCCTGAGATACACGTTGTATAAGAGTCTCGACCGCCGACAACAAAACCATTAGTGGTTTGACAACACGAAAATATTAATGTTATTTTGCTTAAAGTAATTAACTAAGGCTGGACTTCAAAATTCCCGCTTTCTATATAAATAAGAACATTGTAAGTTCTCGACGTGACCCGTTATACGTTAGTTTCAGGAACGTTTCTGATTCTTTATTCCATCACAACTTTTCCATCAGTGTCATTAGATTTAATCGAATGATACCCGTTAAGTTCTCATATTTATTTTTTATTTTTATTGCCAACATGTGACTCAGCATGCCATATAGCAGCATATGGCAGGTTCGAAACATTTCTACGCTTATATCGTTAGTTTTTTATAATCCATGCTGATTCGTCCAAATTGCAATATTTGCTTGATGCATAAATATGCAATTACTAATGTACGGATCTGGATTATGTACTTCGTAGATCTTTTATGAATTAATTCCACGTCATGTACGAAATGCCTTGTATCAGGTTTAATAGTTCCGTTATCGAGCCAGCCTCAATCACCAATAATTTTTTTCAGATCGAAAGGCCTTGGTTTTTGTGCCCTACATGCGGGCCCAGTGCGGTACGAGGGCCGCTAAAGACCGTCGTCACCAACGCCACGACGACATGTATGCTGGGCTTGTAACTTAATTGAAATATTTCCGGGATAAAAAGGACTTATGTGCAGCTCAATAAGCACGGTTACCTTTCAGTGAAAGGCCCAACAAGATTGGTTCATCTGTTCTCGAGGGCGCGCAGGGCAGACATGCAGAAAACTTAAAAAACAAGGATTGTTTAGATACTGCTAACGCATAAATAAACCTACGAAAAATCATTTATTTTCAAATAACAGAAAGACTGCACTTTTATATTTGCCGGGTTTTACTAAAAATAATATATTTGTGGGGGTTTTCCTTATGTAGATTGCTATGAAATGTCTGATCCCTCTTTAGTTGTTGTATCGAATTGATTTTTAAAAGGTAAACGAGACGGCGACGTGATGTAAGTTTAGGGTCAGGAGGACGATTGTCTCATCTATTGACTTAACGTCCATGTGACGAAAAAAAAATAACACATAAATACTCAACGAAAACGGTAATCCGTATTGTCAGATACCTCGTACAATACATATCTATTACGTATTTACGTACGTGTCGTGAGACATGTAAGAATATTGATCACTGTTTTCGTGACATTATTTTCCAACATGAAACATTGAATCACATGATCTTAGAATCATACTTTGCCTCTCCGGGTGTGTGAGTGTCTGGTCCAGAATGGAGAGAGAGACATCGACAGATGTAAGTTTACCATCAATCCATGGTCCATTCCGTTAACTATAAACGATTTAGCCAATGTCATTATGACATCAAAATTACCAAAACTCGAAGGCGTGCGGCGGCATATCTTTTCATCCTGACGTAATTGTGACGTCATAACAATACCGATTGAGTGATTTTAAGTTTACAGAATTAACCTCGTGTAGGTAAATTCTGTAAACTTAAAATCATTCAATCCGTATTGTATTAATACGAACTAACAATTCTGTTTGACTTCACTGAGGTATCCATCTACTTTCATTTTAAATTGAAGAGCCTTCAACCTTGAACCTTGCACTTTTTCCAGTACAGGTGAGAGATATGTTAACGACCTTTCTCACTAATATGGTGACAACGTACATGACCAACGGGCCTTTCAAATACATATCCCAAAAATTCACTATGCCAAAAAAATCCATTTCTCAAATGACTAGAATTTTATTGTTAATTTGCTTTCCCAAAGTGGCAACTTCATAAAAAGAACATTTTCTTAAAATGCTCTATCCTAAAGACAAAAATCTCACTTATACGGAAAAAAATCAAGTCTTGTGGTGGAAGTAAATGCACTAGTAAATAGGAAATAGTTATTAATATTTACACTAAAATAGAAAAAAATACACATTTGTTTTTGTTTTCATCGATTTTTAAATTGATTCCTAGAAATAATTTCATAAATAGAATTTTTTTCAAAAAGATTTTTTTTCTCTGTAGTTTTACAAATAAATTAGACGACATTTGATCAAAAACAATATCTGTGATTTATCTATTTTTTTTTGGTTTTATAATATGACATTTAAATTTGGGTTACAGGTAGCTATAGAAAATATTTAAACTATACCTCGTCAACCCTCCAAGTGGTTGGTTGTGCTATATTTATCAGAAGAACAACTTATTTCCTGTGATAACATCTGCCGAATCTTTTTTTTAATTTTAAAAATTGTAGCACTACCGATGTATGGTGCTGATTTATTTATTTGTGACCAAACTATTACCATACAAGTTGCAGGAAGTATAGAGCAATAATCAAATTATTGTGGATATTTTGCGAAAACGATCTTATTAGAAAAGCGGTTCTTATGAAGCTGAAAACGACTGACAGCTAACAACCATGTTCTTCGAAACACAAAACGTTTGTGTTTCGGAGTTTGATGTGGCTTAAGTTAAAAAGTCATCGGTCTATTCTCTAATAACCACTTCGCTAGCATCTAACAATAAACGGTCGCCAATAATCGGCTTGTTTCCACTAAAAACAAATCGGATGGATTATAGTTTCTAATTATAGATCAAGACATTTAGATTAGGAAAAAAATCTAATTATCATAAAAATTAAAGATTATTTATATTTTTAGAAAATAAATCTTAAAAAATAGGCATTAAGTCACGTGACAGTAAACACCAATCAGAAAGTGTGACGTCACGGCTCTACAAACATCTGCTGTCGTTGACGTTTTCATTCAAACAACAAAGATAGCCTCCTACCATTTCATTATAATTTCGTTTTATCCCTTTAACACGTAAATACAGTTATTCTTAGTCATATAGTGAAAGACAAACAGATATCATCATGGAATCAGGATTTAGTAAAGCAAATAGCAATAACTTGCCCAGAGTTGACGCCGTTATGCTTGGTACATTTTTCGCATCAAATAGAGACTTTTGCTCATCGGAATTCCGCAATGTTAAAGCTTCAATGTAAGTATAATATATTTATTATAAGTTTAGATATAAATATTAATGTTTTATTACCGATTATTAATTTTGTATGTATTGTTTGTAGACCTTTACTATCATTCTTTAGACTATCATTCCTCCTTGCAAGTTAGCCACTTTTTCCGTATTTGTTGATTTCTTGGAACATATATAATTTTTATGTTTTATGTTTGTACTTTCTGACACTTACACAGCACCTGTAATAGTTATAAGACGGCAAATCCATTTTTATTTTAAAACACTTCCAATCTTAGTAAACAAACAGTTTTGTTTGGCGAGCCGTGACGCTCATTCAAGACGCTAAGACAGTCTTAGGCGTTTTTGACGGAAAATTAAATTGATTTTTAAATGCAAAATACTAATTGTAAATATTAGTTTTTCCTTAAAATATATTTTTTGGATAAAATAAGTGTCTAGGTGTATAAATAACTAGTTTTAAAATTTTGTCAACTAGCCTATTAAAATGGTTTCTAACATAAAAAATATTTAAGAAATTTTATTCTCTGAGTCATCTAAACATATTAATAATATATCTCTATTAGTAAAATCATTCAATGTTTCTAGTATGTCATTTTAAATAATGTACAGCATATAGTTAGTTTTATAAAACCGATTTAAGCATACAAAAAACCGGACAAAATACACATTGGTTTCGATTTTCCATAAAATTATTTCATTCTCTTATAGATAATTTTCCAAAAATGATGCATGTTATTGTTTCTCTAATGTAATAAGTACCAAAAATATAATTTGTTATCAATAGCTTCAGTTTTCATTATTTATATGAAAATATCGATCCAAATTTCACCCAGGTTACTTTTAAGAACGATGCATGTCATTATTTTTATGAGTAACGACTATTTAAAATACAAATTTTTGTCATAGTTTCAGCGGTTCTAATTTTCCATACAACATTTAATTTCCTATTTAACCCTCTTCAGGGTTAATTAAAAATAACATATGTGCGGTTTACAAGCGTTAGAAGTAAAACCTTCACAAAAATTAAACTGTGGGAAAATGAAAAGAATGTGGTATCAGGAATGGAATTATTAGAGTATATTTATAATAATATTGGTACCATTTTTAAAAGTTATTTTACATTTTATTATTCAAACTCAATGTTTTGTAGTTTAACAATTAATGACAATATGCAAGCGCACGCACTTTTCTCTCGCATTCTATCTCATTCTCTCGCAGGTTAAATCCTATATACATGTGTGTTTGTCTCTTTTACTGTCGCTTTTCGTTTCATCAACATTAAAATCACAATGGTGCTAAATAAGTTTTCATTTTAAAAAATACTAGTTTTTTCTACAAATAACTAAAATGTTAAATTTGACATCTGTAGCTTCAACGATTTGGATTTTCCATTTCGCATTTCACCATTTACGCAACCTCTTTGAATTTGTAAATTTTTTTCATAATACTCGTCTACGATATATCAGGAATCTCATTACAAAATTTAAAATTTCTAAACCCAGAAATTATATAGAAAGCGTCGCGGATTCATTAGAAAATAAGCCTACTCTCTCTTTCTAGTCCTAAATTATCTGATCGTAAGGTTCAAATTAGTTTATCAAAACTAGAAACTCTCAAGTTCGACGGATAAGTTGAAAATCGGCAAGCATTTACCTATTCATATATTCCATTAATTCATAAAAATAAATCTCTTTCAGACATAAAAAAACATTATTTAATTAACGACTTGCCAGCCAGCTATTTCAAACGGTGTACCATTAGCATCGCCTAAAATAGTTTTTGATACCTTCACTGAAATATATCAAAACAATCATGTCCTAGCTATAGCATAAATACGTAAAATTTTGAAAGTCACAGCTTTGATTTCGCCTACGATTGAAGGCTTAACAAAATTAACGAATGCTTTGTATGAAAGCGTTAATGGGTTGCCAGCGTTAGATATCGATTCGTTAGGTGAATTTGTTTTATCTAGCGGCGAACGTACTAGAACACTCGGAAAAGGTTCGAAGTTTAGAATAAAAGAGACACGTCCACCTTTAATTAATTACATGTTTGCAAAATTATAATATAAAAGTTTTAGCAGTGAGCCAAGCTAAGCGCTTTTACTTTAATTAATAAAGTAGGCGACCATAAGCCTATACTATCTACTCATAAAATAAATTCAACAATATTAATAGACGACCAGCGTCACGTCAATACATGTAGAAAAACAATTTAGTATCCCACGTTGTGGCTTACACTATAATATTTGCGAATGTTTAAAATTGAAAAATTTAGATTCAACATCTTGTCGATAGATAACAAATGGTCGTATATTGTGTTTTGATTGTTTAAGTGAGACCGACACAACGATATCGTGTCCGTCAAAACCTGTTGTTTCATTTGCGGAGCAAGAAACAATGCTTCATATGGATAGTGGTCAACTTGAGAGAGACCGGCAACTGATGACTGCTCTGGCGTTGCGAATGTCCATGGGCGGCGTGACCACCTACTTTTGGTAGACTGCATGCTCGTTTGCCCTTGGATACTGTTGTACAGTGTTTTTCAAACTAAACTCGTAAAATTCTTGTTGGACCGATGTTGGTGATCGGTAATCTTTTACTATTTAAAAAAGTGTCGAATGCTATAGAAGGGATCAAAGTCGAGCGACACCTTCGAAAGATATTGTAATTGAAAAGTTTAGAAAAAAGCGTTTCTTTAATTAAATGTAGTTTCTTTCAAATCGAAGAACTCAAAACGTACCTATTAAAATTATATTTTGGAACTTGGAGAGTTTAAAAAGCACTACAATCGATCTCTACAACTACTTTTTTGAACTCGAATATATAGCTCTAAGAAAATATCGATAAATATAATAACGAGAAGGTTTAGGAATGGCTTGCAGGATCAGCCATTTTTTGGTTTGAGCTATTATATGAGTAATTTAGAGAGAAGCTAGAAGGATATTGAGGCTGTATGGAAAGCCAGAGTAAAAGTAAAAGTTAGAAGTTAGAACATTCAGGTAAAGATTCCGGTTCATGTGCTCGTTAACCCCGTACAAAAATATATTTTGCTATAATAAGCTGTGCCCGCAGATTCGTTAGTACGGACTGCAAAATTTTGTTTAGGTTTTTCTTTTTATAAATGTAGTAGAATTTTAGTTGGGTATGTTAGTTATGAGATAAATAATAATAAAGCATACAAATTTGATACTTTTAAATGTTTTAGGTATTCCGTGTATGGGGTCATTCAAGTATTACGTAAGCAGAATTAGTGTAATTTTTAACCCTCCCACCCTTTTCAGCAAAAGTAAACAAAACTCTTCCTCTCTCCTCTATGCTTACGTAAACATTGTTTTTGTTTTCTTGAGTTGCAGTTATCAAGTCTAAAAATGAAGATTCTGGGACTCTAAAGGAATTTATAATCTCAGAATTCTTTAGAAATAGCTTTATTTTCATAAGCAATAGAATTACGCTTGAAATACGTCATTAACGAATTCTTTCGACATTAACATTACTACCCATTTCAAATACTGAGTCACCTTAAGAAGAATGGACAAGAAAATCAAGGGTTGTTTTGTTCATCGATACAAGTGGTGAGCAATTAATTGAGGATTTCGCTCATTTTTAAAACGATTCTATATTTATTTTCACATATATTAGGTAATCGCAAATGTATTGTAATATTAAAGTTAAAATATAATTTCTTTAAATGTTTTTTAGAGTTGCTTTTGGTCTCAAATTATAAATGGTATGAACAGCCCGCTTCTGCAGTACAAAATTGTATTAATATCAGCTGCATGGCACAATAATAAAATTACATAGGTCATGAGACGATCAAAGGAGCCGAAATAAACTAATATTGCGGTGTTTTCACCAATAAATTATCTAATTTTTACTACGTATGCTGCAGAACTAAGCCTTTGGCCAATATTGTAATATGAGAATTCCAATGTAGGCACGCTTTGATCCATCGTGTTGACGTAAAGGGCAGGAACGCAGGGCAACACAACCTCTAAACAAACAAGCGCTTAGTGCGGTCTGACGGCTCGAGAACTGCTTGTTATATGTTGTAAGATTTTGGGAACTTTTAGGATGTTTCTTGTAACATTGTAGTTAATTTGATTTTTTTGCTATCAACTAAGTTTTAGGATTGAGGTTTAATCGGGTATTTTAATTCTTTGAAAAATGTTCTGGATAGCCGAAAATATTACTTTCACACTTCCAAATTTTCAGGAAGTTCTTTATTTTTATTTTCTATATGGAAGTAATAAAAAGTGTATGGCTGATTCTCAAACATTTCAAACCAATGCAGTTTTTTTTTTCATATACTTAATTTTACACTATGTACTTACCGAACACAGCTTACGTTTAGTCTCAATACAAAATCGTTTATTCAATCAAGGATGGGATAATCTTTCATATTTTGTATCAAAATTCGTTGTTCTTTTTATTTCCTGAAAAAGCATTCGAAAATTTGAGACATAATTGTCAAGTCCAAGAAGGCTTCTAAACTAGTTTTAGCCTTGTCGGGTCGACATAGAATGGATTCCTAGACTTTGCCTGACATTGTTGTCAATCATCAACGATTCTGCTCGGAATTATCTGAGGAACGCATACTGTTACACTGAAAACACACGTACCTACTGCTGTTGTATCATGTAAGGATCTCATTTGTTTATGATCCTGATTCTAGTGCTACCTGCTATCGGAACAGTGATCATAGTTCCATTTAAATCGTGACTTAGTCTTGAGTTTATACAATTCCATAGAAAAATTTAGTTTAGCTGATTTTTTCTTTCACTAAAACCATAGTCGGCTTTTATAAATATTGAAAAAACTACCAATCAGTCCAGCTGTTCTAAGTGATGCGCTACCAATGAACAGCATTTTATCATTATTTATATAGATTTTAGATGCTATATAGGAAAATATATAACAATATTATAGAAATATTTAATTTCATTATATATATACAGTTTCGTTAAATGAAATATACAGATCCAATTAGATGGGAAGGAATTGGACCATATTGTACCTTAAAATTTATCTAAAACATGCTTCAATCTATAAAATACAATATCCTGTCACATAAAAATATTTTTAACATATTAATAACTATATGTCATCGGTCAAATAATCGTTCGAAAATTCGTCTGAAATCTTATATATGTAAACACATACATAGTAGTCTACACCGACAATTGTAGAAGTTTAGAGCAAGTGATAGTTCATAATATTCTACTTTGGATCAATTAATTTCGACTGATTGAAGTAGGTTTCATCACTTCCCAATTGAAACAATGTAAAATTGCCTTAATTAGAGATTAAAAACTCATAAACTTGCCCTTAGCAATATTAGATGAATATCTTATTCTTTTCATATAAAATTGCTTTTACTAATATCCTTTCATGCAATACACCATATTACACATTTACAATAGTATATTATTATGACAAATGTTATACATGTAATAAATTACTCAATAGCAAAGCAGTCCCCTTCTAATATAAAAAAATTACCATTTATATAGTTAATTATTTTCAATAGTCCTGTAATTGAGACATAAAAAGGAACACATTTACTAAAAATACAGACTAAATTTTTATGGTTGGTATGAATTTTGAAATAAAATGATTTCTACTTCTATATTAGAAATTTATTTTTTACCAACTTCAAAACAAGGTTCTATGTCTTTATGTATTTTTATGATGTTCAGTGATAACTTTGTCAATTGTTAACCATTTTCGAAAATTATTTTATTTGAAAAGGTATATTTCGAGGTGGTTCCAGTCACCAACTAAGGATCTGACGGGATCGCAGGAAAATCGAGAGATACCCTCAAATATTATAGGGAAGAGCTCTTTTTTGGTTATTAAGTTTTGCATCTGGTAGTTATCATCTCGTACTGTCGAACTGATGATGGACACGATACTCTTAAACAGTTAGAGATAGGGGATAATACTGCGATTTGTCGCCAGCAACTACTCACTATTATTAATGAAACCTAGTCATACACAGAATTAAAATTAATTACTTATTAATCTACCTACATATTTTCATTTATTTATATTATTGCAATGTGACCATCTCAGCAGGGACACATTGAAACTTTTTAGAGATAACAGTAGAAATAAGGTAAATTAATTTGTGGAAGAGATAAAAATGTGATCGACATAAGTGTAAAACTTTTATATTGTAAAGTATAAGCATAATTTGTAAAAAATAATTTGGTAGTTGCACTCCAACTCCAATTAAAGACCCGGATGATAACTGGTGAACAATGGATTCGGATCGGAACTGCTTTTCCACTTGCTCTGTACAAAACAAAGGAGACGTTTGGCCAATTATATTAACTATGGTTTAATCCACATATAAAGTAGCCACATGACTTATTAAGTTATAAGTAATCAATAACTAAAAAGTGTGAAATAAATTAAATTTTTCAAGCAGTCAAAAACCTATTTAAATAACTTGAAATAAATTCTAAAAATATCTAATTAGTCATTTTTGAAGTCTGTTTAAGCAATCATTTAAACAGGTTTTTGGAGGCGGTTTTATATTTTAATTTTTTTTTAATCTATGTGATTAGGAAATATTAATGAACTTCATATTGTAATTGTTGCAAAGAAGATGGGATTTCTTGCACCACGACTGTAATAAATTGTGGCATGGTTTAAAAAATTGGTTATATCTTTCTAAGTGTAAAAAATCAATACAAGTTACAATCTGGGAAATGCCAATATTGAAAAATAAGTTGCGGGCTCAACAAATTAATTTATTAAGCTAACTAAATTTTATTTCTTTAGGAATACATCAAATAAAGCAGGCACGGTCCTATTATGGCGAGCATATAAGAGAAATGATGATTTGTCATAGAAGTGTGCAGAGAGGTCAGCAGACTACGAGGTCAGCTTCCCGGAAATATCCAGTCTAAAATGTAATTGACTCACAGGAGTAGGGAGGCAATAATTGTATACTATTGTAATTGCATTTTAGGCGAAAAAGACTAAAGTTGCTGCACACAAATATGATGCATAATATGGTACTCTTGGGTAGGCACCAAGAAACTATATTCCACCTACATGGTTCTTAGATGATGTGTTAATTATAATTGAAGACAAATAAAAAAATGTTTGTTTAAATATTTCTTTACTCACAATTTTAAGTCTATGAATTGCAAGTTCTTTGACATTGTCAGTAGTAATATATTAAACACTTATAAATTTATTTAAAATTGTCACTGTACTCCAAAAATTAGATTACAGATATAAGTTTTATAAAGCTCACTTTTACTAAAATCTCTAATTATGCTTTTAAATTGCCAAAATCCACAAAATTATCGGAGTGTTTGAATATACAAACCATAAATTAATATAACTCTCATCTTTTACATTTAGACCCAAGTTTATATGGAAGGTTTTCGATTTTAGTTCGTTCTCAATTTTAAAGTACATTCAGCATAACTTTTATGGAAAAATAAAAAGCCTTCAAAACCTAATAAATGTTTTGCATTAAGTAGGAGCTCATAGAGACGGTGCCAACTAAATATATGCCAGCCAAGGATGTGTGTCAGCTTTCTGTTTGACAACTTTTTATTTAGGTAGTTTTGTTTACAGATTTAGCTCTGTGCCTGCTAAAACAATAATCAAATTTAATGATTGGTTTTGTTTAACGGCACAGACTCAAAATTACTTATTATTTTCAGTAATAGGTTTATGAAAGTGGATTTAAAATTTTTAGTTATTGAGTTATTAAATTTCATAATTTATGCAGTTTTTGCAAGTGGCTAAAACAATTCTAAATATATATGATCAGTCATTTGTTGCTTGTAGTTTTATATGGAAAAAGTGCAAAACCAGTTCTGATCCCGAATTTTGTGATAATGCTAGCAATAATTCCAAGGTCTTATTTTTTAGATAGAATGCAAACACCCTTGGTCACAATTTCAGGCCATTCATTAGATTTGTTGATTCTCAAAACCTTCAAAATTTTAGATTTTTCCCCAATTTTGTGCATTCAACACATTCCTTAAAGTGCTTACCCATCCCAAGTACCAGAAAGTAGGAGAAAAAAGTGAAAGGAAGAGACAAGTAAGGGTGACAGTAATTCTTATTACTAAGAAACTAATAAACTAATTTAATTAAAAAACCAAGATTATATCGTAGTTCTGTAAAGGTGACATGGTATAAATAATCGAACTCGACTGACATATTTCTGAGCAATAATACAGAATAATGATAATCTCATAAACATGGTTTTTTTTCCAATTTTCTGGGTAAAAATATGTTTCATATCATAGGAAGATCTATGAGACCACCTCAGGATTTATGCATACAGTTCAAATTATTCAAATTGATTACGTCGTTTTTATGAAATCGGTGAACATACATAAAAACTTTATAATTTCCTTCTATTTTAAAGTTGAAAAATGGATGAGTATTTATTGGGCGTATTCATGTATACAAATACATGAGTATGCCCGAAATACTTATAGAACAATTATACAGAAATTATAATGATTATTACAATACAAATATAAATACAAAAACAATTAGTCAAATAAAAAAATATGAAATTAATTATTCTGGTTAATATTTTTGTATTTCTTCTCTGGACCAGGTTTCGGAGTGAATTTAGGTTTATTATCATTTTTACTTGTTTGGCCATCCTTGGTAAGGTTCTTATTACCTTTGTTTTTTGCATTTGGAGGTTGTAATCTCTTAATGTAGATTTGGAACGAGAATTTCTTGTTTTTGATGAAGGTGGAAAGGGAATCAAGTGACAACATGGGGCATTTAGCTAAATTGAACACTTCATCAGCTTTGATGGCATCATTAAAACATTGTTCGGTGAATACAATTTTACGCTTCTCGTTGTTAAGACTACCAAGATGTATTTCATATATATACTGCATCGCTGCACTTTTTGAGCCAATATGTTGTATAGACCAGTATATCATATTCTTTTGGGTGTCCAACCTAACAGTCAGAAGAAATAAGAACTTTCCTTGGGGTACTAGGTAGAGATAACGATCATCTTCATTGATATTCACATTATTAATTTCAACAGTGTTGTTTTCAGATATATTGCAGTTATTTGGATGACGTTCTTTGAAATGATTCAACATTTCCTTCATGTGACCTGTAACACACATATTTTATAACTCACTAGCTGTCCCGCCCGCTTCGCTGGGTAATTTTTATTTATAAATAAAATGGCGAAGGATTTACGGAATTCGAAAGATGAGTAGCCTAGAACCATCTACAAATCATTCCGCATCGAATGGTCCCAGTCCCATGTCTATACGTTTAGTAGTTTTTACGTAATTGGTGAACAAAGACAACCTATTTTCATTATATATGTATAGATTTGTTAAGTAACCTCTAATACACATTTTATATTAGCTTTTCCTGTATTTTATTTTCCATAGTCATAATTATACATTTTTTGTCTCTTATGTAGATCCTTTCCCAGGAAAAATATTGGCCAAGAGCATGTCGAACCACGCTCATTATAGAGTTCAAGCCATTATTACAAAGAAATGCATTATAGATGAACAATAACTCGAAAACAGTATATTCGGCAATGACTCAAAAATAGTATATCCGACCATGTTCAAATAATTATTGTTGAAAGTATTTATAAAGCGTTACCTTCGTTATATTTTTGGACATACAGTTTAAAAATAGAGGGGCATACAATTTCTGCAACTTTCGAGCAATTTTCGAAATTATTCACGTAATCAAAAAAATTGCTTAGAAATCTTAGTGTTTTTGGAAAAACTGTGGAAATATGTGCCACTTGTTGATGTTTGGTGAAAAAAATTTTTTTCAGCTCCGATGACATATATAGAGTGCCGCTCCCTAGACATATTTATTTTTGTTACTTAACCACCAAACAAGTAGCAGCTTATATAAGACATGTACACGATAAATTTCATCTATATACGCCTTATAGTTTTTGAATAAAATGTCTGTAACATATGTAAGGACAGACATGACGACATTATAAGGGTTCCATTTATTCCTGACTCGGAACTAAAAATAAACAGAACATATTGGAAACTATACTTATACCTGTTTTTACATGTTTGTTTTTACTTTATTCTGCTAATTGACAAATTTTCAAAATATGATAGTGATTTTAGTGCATCAACAATTACTACATATTTTTATTAAATACGAAGAAAACCTATAAAAGTAGCATGTTCTCGAATCTTATATTGTTATATTTTATGCAATTTAATAAGTAGTTGTAGAAATAAAGCATATACAGTGACTGATTTGATATCTGTAGAGGGAGTCAGGCAGAGATGTTTATAATCACCTTTACATGTTTGGTTTGTTAATCTATAAAATAGAGAAATAAAATAGAAACATCAAAATTAAAAGCTCTCTTTGCTGTTAGGAATAGTAAGTGTGTTTAATGTCTATAATGAAGTGTTGATTTTTATGTTTATGTAAATTAGTAATGAACGTGAAAGAAACGTGAAGGTAGAATTAATGAAGTGAAGATAAGATCCTCATTTTATGTGTGGAGATTAAATAGTGAGGTCTCAGAATAGTGTGGTTTGAAAAATATATAGTGCCTAGAGTAAAAATATGCCGAGGTGGTTTGGCCATCAGGAAAAGAAAAAGAAAAAAATCGATAGAAAACTCAATAGCGAATGTGTGTGATGGAAGGGTTGGTAACGGGTGTCCTAGTAAATCGTATGCAGAGCACGTTGGTGGCATATTAAAGAACTAAGATGAGAATTGAGGTGTTGCATATGTTGGAATCATTTGCAATTAATTTAAATAATTAATTCTGACAATTATGATATTTAGTATTTAGCGTTTGAGAAATTTGTAGGTAATTATTCCGCTAATAGCTATGAAAGCAAATGGTATTATTAGTTTATCCATATGGAATTCATTAGTTAATTTTTAGTTACTTTAATAATGTACTTACATTAATAATGACATTCATTTACAAGACATTTGGTACTATTTCACTTTTCTACAAGGCTCATTGATGATATGACAAATACAAGTACTATAAAATAATATATATTGTCATAAAACCTGTAAGTAATGATGTGTGCATTCTATACCCTGCTTTGCTAACAGGTTTTATTGCCACGTCTGCAGCGAGATTTTGTTAATATGTATATCACAAGTAACCAAATACAGTATTAATTGATAACATTATGCAAATATAGTCAATGTCAATGTTTTATTCAATTTAAACTTTTTGTGAACTGTACATAAACTTCAAGCCAAACTTCCCCTGTTTAATTTTTTTACTTTGCACTATGCTATGTCTACTTATTCTAAATTCTTGGCAACAATAGTACTGTAAATAAATTTTTGTTAGGTTATATAATTTTCTCATAATAATACAGAAAGTATTTATTATTTTATTTATTCTTTTTTATGTAGGAATTTTATCAAATGAAGTCCACACTTTTTACTTAAACAGTTTCATTATACTTTGCCTGAAAAAAATTCTGACAATATGGGTCTGAATTTAACTTTCCTTATCTGTAACTAAATTTTCATTATTATATATATTTAATATTTCTAAACAAAATTTACCTTTAAATTTATTTCTTTAATTCATTTTACAAAATACTAAAATATTGTCTAAAGGTTTAGAATTCAAATTCAAAAATATCTTTTTTCATAGTTATATACATTTCATAATTGTATTATGAATGTACCATTAATTTAGAATACAGTTTTCCTTTAAAAACAAACTAGGAACTTAAGGGTAGTTCTTCACAAATTAAATTTTAAACAATTACAATCACCAACCAAAGTAAGATAAATAGAAATGGCCTGACAAGAAATAGAGAATAATTGGAAACGTTATAATATCCACATTTACCAAGTGAGTGTTTAATAACAATTTTTATTTATTTACTGGTATATTTTGAATTAATGAAAACAGAACCCCATAAATGAGTATGTGATTTGACATAATCAACTGACATGTAAACTTTGTTAATTTTTATTTCTAGTAAAGAGAATATGTCAATTACTATTTTTCATAAACATTTTTTATATTTTTTTTTTGTGTATCAAACACTTGTATAAAAACTACAATGTGAAGATGTTAGATGTAATCTTAAATACATTACAAAATCTTATACAAACTTTTATTGTCAGTTTTCACCTCGTAGGGGCTGAATTACCAAAAATAATTTCTTAGTAAGTACTCCCATCATAAATGTAAACTACTACTTATAAATTTTTGAAATTTTGTGATAATGTGAGCCATGATTTAATTACTTCAACACAACCCTGGTTTTAAAACTAACTTCTTTTATTATCTGAAACTTAAGCATGCAGGCTTAATTCTAAATTTATCTATTAATCATATTATTTTATTGTAACAATGTTTTTTTTTAATATAGTATAATTACAAGTTCATAATTTTTTTTATATTACATCAAATTATTAAGTTTTGTAATAATTTGTATACTTTATACAAGAACCAGTTACGGAAATTTTGACAAACAAATTTACTTTGAAAGAAAAAATTGTACCAGAAACCTTTATATTATAAATATTAAAATGAAATAATGGAATTAATATACTTACCAGTCCAGGAGCATTTGCCAAATGTGACACCCCAAGGACAGTTAAGTTTTGAAAATGCATTCTTTGAGATGTTCTTCTACATCCTTATTGCTCATAGTGTATATACATCCTGCTGATTTGTTGGGACAAGTCACTTGAGCCTGTAACATATATATGTTGCAATCAAAAATAATTTTAATATTCCTTGCATATCAATGTAAAAAAATGTATGGTTGAATAAACAATATTATATTTTGGAATAAATATTGAAAATCTAAGCCATTTTTTCTTTGAAAGAAATGACTCTGAAAAATTCTATGATTTCTTTACACACTTATAACTTCAGGATTCCAAAACTTGGTATCAAATCTGGGTTAGAGATAAACAAAACAAACAATACAGAATTAATTGTTTGATTGAAATTATAATTGTTCCAAATTCATAAGTGTAAGGTGCTGTTTTACAAATTCACAAATTCTGTTTTTTACGGAACTTTGGATTCAATTCTCCTATTGATTTCTTATTATACAGAAAAAATTGACAATTGGTACCTTTGAAACCAATTCCTCCAGAAGCAGGCTTCTTGTCTGCGTCATATCTTGACGACATAATGGGCACACAGGTGGTAGGAGAGCTCTTGTGCAAGAATTGCAGAGACTATGTCCAGTCTTGCATTGGTATATTGGAGCTGTGAGAGGTTCGAAGCAAACGGGACATTCTGGTATTTCACTTATTATGCCTGTAGTAGCCCTGACAATACACACATATTTCATATTTTTTTAATTTCATAGTAATAATACATTTAGTCTAATCCTATTGTACTTACTTTTTATTTGGTTTGGATGCCATGTTCCTGGAAGTGATAGAATTACTGTTATTAATATCACTACATTTAGACTATAATTATGTAAAGTTAACAGCGAAACTATGAATAAATGAATACAATATAATCTAGTAACAGCTGTTCACGCACTGTTGACCTTATACAATGAAAATCCTAGAAACATATGGAATAACATTCACCAATAAAACGATAAAGAAAAAATACACAATGTCTTCAAAACGAAACACAAAGAACAGAACAATAAAAATATACAACACAGTATTTTCAGAAATCTTATAGATATCAGAGTTATTTGAAGAAAAATATATAATAGGGTCATAAATACTTACTCAATAAATAATCAGAAATCAGTAAATATTTAGATGAAAAATAATCTTCAAATGATTCGACAACATGGCCCATCCAAGCCACAGACAATATTGACATTATATTTACGTGCAACAATACTATATATATTCTACTCTATGTCAAATGGTCACGAAACCGTAACGAAAGATCAATATATCTCACTCTTGCTCTAGCACTTTCTAATACATCATTCTCATTCTAATCGATTAGTAAAACAAACTATGGTATGTAATTCCCCTCATTTAAGTTGCTATATTAAACTTACATTGTCATAAACTATTTACAGATGTTGAAGAATATTAAAAATGTTATAGTTTTCCTTTCGTAGAAGTTTTGTTAAATATTGAACGAAAACAAAACAAGTGGATAATGGGTATTAAGAAATGTTTTTTAAAAATTAACAAACAGGTTGATCGAGATTGGACTAATAAAGTTATTTCTAAATATTTATTATTATATGGTTCTTTATTTACACTCACAGACCAAATTACACTAAGGGCCGATAAAAAATTATATTAATATTTTCTTACATAGTGTATGATTCCTTTTTGATGGTTAATGGTGTATAAGAAGTATTTTTTAACATATCAGTAAATGCAATTAAAAATAATTTTTGTGGGATTTTTTAAAAATGAAAATGAGGAAATGATAATAAATATAAAAATTAAAGATGAAAATGAAAAAAAAAAGGAAATGTTCACAAACTTCAATATTTTAAGTACTAATTTAGGTTGCTAATTTATTTCTTGATTAGATTTGCACAAAAACGCACGCTTTATAATGTTTCTATTTAATTTTCATAAGACATAAACAAATAGACCACAAAGCATTTCCTAAAACGCTTTGAATTACGAATCATGAAATAAAATTTAAAAGTGTCATCTTAATTATATTAGTGAAACTATAACAATCTCTTCGAAACAGATGGTAACGAAAAGACTGATTTCAGTGACGTTTACTTCATAAAGATAAAAAAGCACGGCCTACTCTAACACCTATTAAAAAAAATTAAAGGATTACACAAATATCCAAGTCAATACACAAAAATAAATTTTACATAAAGCGATAATGAAACAACACCATACACTCAATAATACCGCCCCCAAGTTTAAATATAAGTATCCTCATATTGGTATCCTTGAGCATTACCGGGATCAGTCATAAATAGTGGCGCCTCTCAGCCAGTAGGCAAAAACCGCGGCTAGGTATATTTATGTATCTCTTACCTGTAACACACATCTAAAAAAATGTTTTTTATACAGGCTAACTATCAGCATACAGACTCAATTTTAGACGCTGCATATTGTAACTGACAAAATTTAATTGTTTTGAAATAGTAATATTTTTGTGCTTTTAAATAACGTTTTATAGCGTACGTAACGTATTTCAGATATCATATAATATACGCCAGTATAGTAATCACCACGAAACAATCGTTTAACGTTTTCTTGCAACAATCAGAATTTCATTAATTTAACATTAACTTTCTTATTTTGTAATTTTCAATTATTGAAAATGTTAAGCTATAGCTGTGAAATGTGTGACGAAAATATATGCTTATTACAATTAAACAGAAGAGCAAATGCATTTAATGATTTTTTTTTATAATTTTCAGGTTTATTCGCAACTACAAAATTTGTTTGAAATAATCACGGGTACGTTGATTTACATAACTTAGCAAATGTTGTTAAAAACAATACCAATCAGGAAAACACCTAGAATCTTACTTAAAAATACATACTTTTGGTAAAACTCGCATCCAAAGAAGTGTCAACAGTCAATATAAATTGGACATTCAAAAACACAATTTAAAAGTAGGCAGAAGTCGTAATATTTTTCAATGTTTAAAATATTAGTTCAAACACATGAAGGCACAGCAGTCAAGTCTTCTAAGTAAAACAGAATCCAAGCTAAAATTAAGAAAATGTTGTCCTTTAGCTCTTCTGTTTGGTGTTCTTCTCGTATTGTAAGTTAATTCTTTGTAAATAGTGTCAATGCATCAGAAAAACTAAGCAATTTTTCAGTATTATTAGTAGGAAAATTCGATAAAAGATATTAATTTTTTTACGGTAGTACGAAAAGATTAGCTCTTTACAGCAAATTTACCAAAATACTATATGTCATCGAAACACTTTGGTTTTATATTTAGCAAATCGTAAGTGTAATTTGTAAAGTGATTTTAAACTTGATTGGATTTTTCGAGAAAATAATTGAGAATGTCGACATACGGGACAATGATACATTTTTTCAAGGCAGGTCATTTTTGTATGGTTTGAAAGAATTTGATTCAACTTTTTTTTTTATTTTTGATTCTATAATCGCAAACACAGACATTTATTAGGAAACATTATACGAAAAGAAATTCTGACATAGCTCACAGCCATTTTCAATTACAGTTTCCGCAATGTTATTATTTTTTTATTCGGATTACTATACAAAATTACGGTAGAGTCAGTGGCGGCGCTAGGCGTCGGCGACGTCGGCGACCGCCGACGGCCTCGCGCCTGAAGGGGCCTCGCAAACAAAAAAGTTTCGCCTACAAGTTATTAAAAAGAGGCCTCGCAAACCTGATGTCGCCGACGTCCACGAGTGGTGTAGCGCCGCCACTGGGTAGAGTGATAACAAAGAATTTAAATGTCACCATTTTGGTTATCTAGTAGTTGATTTGATTATCAATACTTGAATATCTAATATTGGCTAAAGAAGATCAACGATCTGCGGTGGAACATGAAGTTATTTAATATTTCTTTTATTATAATATGCACTTAGCGAGCTAAACCGTGTATAGGATTTAGCTGTTGATTGCCTACCTTGTCTTAAATTTTATGTTATGTTTACTTACTACTAGAGGTCGCCATTATTAGTGAGAGTTCGCTTTTGGTCAATAAAATAATTCTCAATAATTTTAAGTTATCGACACCGAATTAAATAGCCATTTTGAAAGTACTTGTTGTAATTCTAATATTAATAATAAAAAAGGGTAAAATATATGTTTCTTTTTTACAATTTCGCAATGTAGATTGATGGCAATGGTTTTTAAGTTGTTTTGTTGTTTTTTGTTTCTATTACATTTTTGAAGTTGACAGAATGAATTTTTATCAAATTATCAGTGCAATCTTATACAAATTTTCGCATTTTCTTGTACTAAAAAGCGTACAGCGATAAAAATAGTTGCTGACAAGTGGCAAATAAAATTCCTTAATCGTAAAGCATTTTCAAACGCTTCGCTTTTAGGAGCCGTACAATATGATAAAATTCCACGCTGCGTTTTAAAATGCGAATTATTTTTTTATAGAAGCTTAGAAAAGTTTAAGGAGTTAAGTATCACACGTCAATATTATAATGAATAAACACTTGTTTTATTTTCCAAAAGTTATTTACACTTATTTTTCTGTATCATTATGTGGCCCGTAGAACAAAAATTAATTATATGTTTTATATATAAAAAAAGAAATGTCGTGGGACACGACGTAGCTCCTTTCGCTAAGTATTATATTACTAACTACTCGTCCCGGCTTTTCATAGGTACCATTAATTACCTATAATCAGATGACTTCTGGTGGATGGATGCGGCCGGTCATGCGACGAAGTTTTAGCAGTTAAAGATATCTGCTAAAACTTCGTCGCACAGGTACAGTACGTTGCTATGTCCAAGATAGCGGTAAATATGACAGGAAATTTTAAGAATATAAAAAAAGATCTATTGATCCGATCGCTGCCGAACTTCACAGAATCGCCCACTGGGCCAATTCAAGGGTTTCCTGAAAACTTTATTAATAATTTTTAGCCTTTTGGAGTCCATAGGAAACATACATACATCGACTTTTATATATCTGTACATATATATGATCCTGATCGTGTACTAATAATGTATTCCATCAAATCGAATCCCTTAGCTCGGTGAGTTATTCTCATTAGTATTTTCTTAGCAGCATTACCCATAGTTTATTACATGATGATTCTCGTTTAATATTCCTGTAGACCTGGTACTTTTGTGAACCGTAATTAAGGTATTATCTTTTTTAGTTTGGTGCTAGGAAATGGTTAATCAATCTTTTCTTTAAATATCATAACAGTCGTCAAAAGTTTACAATCACACGCAAAGTTAATGAGCCGAAATTCTGTCTTCATTACTATATCGTTGTCATTATACAGAGTCGATATACCAGGTGTAAGGACAGCCCTGCAAACTGATAGGGTGCATTCAGACCCTTATTTTGAATCAAAATCCACTGGAAATTTTTCAGGAATTTTTTTTCGGTTAAAACTACTTTATTTCTATGTAAAATCACATTTTCTTACGCAGCATTCCATTTTGTACACAGCAATGGATCTTTCAGCAATGGACCAAACATCCGTTTTGGTTGTTAAGCTTCTTGTGTATTGGTGATAAATTTTAAGAAACAGAATAAGTAAATTAAATGAGATTTCAGAGACTTCAAAAGTACACTTTTTTAACCAGTATTTTATTCTTCCGAACGACAATCTGAATCTACACATATTCATATTTTTTCCTTGGTACATTACAGTGTGGAGTTGACTGTATGCAAAGTGCAAGTTTTGAGTTGCGTATATGGCTTGTACGCCGGAGTTATACAAAGTTAATACAAAGATAGAAGCACTGACTTTGTCATCATCGAAGCTTCTTATTAGCGTAGCAAGAGTTTGTCGAATGAAACTGACCCAACATTACACTAGAGAATGTCTTAGGTGACAGCTCAACATGAGATTAGGACGATCCTCAAAAACTCAAATACATGAAGACACCGAATGAGGACACAACTATGACTGAACTTCTGATGGCGAATGAAAACCGTTACTAATAGTTCTCCACAAGTTATTTGATTCCGTCGTTTTCGAAGGTACAACGAATGTAGTGTGGAGCAGAGTGGTACGTACTGTTTTTCGAAAAAGAAGAAAACAGCTTGTTAAAGAATTGTAGAGACATCTTGGGCTCCACATAAACTATTTTTGAAGATTAATATCATCGTACCACGTAGAAATTTATAGTCTTTGGCTAACCATCTCGGAAATAGGCGTGAGTATATATTATGATATCAACTGCCTTATTCGTGTGCTCAACGACGTCCAGCAATCCGAACAAACCGGTTTTTGAAAATTATATTTCTTTTTAGATTTTTGAAGTTCATAATTACGTTATATGAGGTTACGTCAAAGTGGGCTTTGTGGTAGCCCGCAATCGACAACCTGTCCTCTAGAGACAAATCATTCGTTCAACGGCGATTATTTTAGTCCTTAAATGTCATAGAGGTTTTGTGGTAGTCTATGAAGGATCGAAAACGATGAGCATATTATGCGACAAAGTTGTAGAGATACAGAACATCGCCAAATGTGAATGTATGTCGAGGACTTTTACATTTATTTACATAATGTTTCGACCGCGACTCGATCGGTCGACTTGCCGTTTTATGTGGGTCTTTTGATAGAGCCGCGGTTACAACTTGCTGTATTTTATGCGTGAAATGATTTATTATGAACTAAAAAATATAGAAAAATGTATTTTTTATTTAGAAAATTATCTTAAATATGGCTCAGATATAGCAAGTATTGATCGAAAACCGAAATTGGTATGTTGATACAATGGGCTCTAAGTTGATGTATGTTATTAAAATTTGTTAAACTCATTTTATCTTGCTATGTATATAGATTAAAGCTTTTTATACATTTTAATCTTTGGAAAAGGTGGACCACATTCAAATCAACTAATAGAAAATTATAAATTTCTGCTTGGTCTAAGGTAAAGCGAATGACAAAGACCTTGGTAGTTAATGTTGGTTCTCTACTGTGTACGGTACAACGTACGAAATTCTGCCACTCTGAATTGCCTTTGAATGATGTAATGCGAAAGTATAACTCTCGCCAACCCATCCACAAAATAAATACACCCTTCCTTCTTCTTCCCGCGTTCCTATTTTACTCAATTGCGACGCCTTCGTGACTAATTTCATAGCGGTAGAATTTCATTCGTTATATTGTATGTGTTACAACAATAATTGGTTGCGTTCAACTACGAACATTTTATAACAAGCCCTTATCTTGCTTTTTATATCTTATTGCACCTATTTAATCTTGCAACACAATCTTGAAGTAGTCAGCGTTATCGGATTAGGTTAAAAAGAGCGATAAATATATATCATCTGATGACTGTGCACTGATGTTGCAATATGAAACTTAATTGAAAACAAAACATAATTTTAATTATGAACTGATGCTTCAGGCGTTAGGGTTATTTCTTTAGGGAACCCTTCAACTCTTTACGACATTGTTTTGAAAATCAGGTATTTCGGTTAGCAACATAAACTACAAAATTCATACAAAGTTCAGTTTGCTTATTAAAACAAAATTTTAATCATGACCTGATGCTGAAGTCATAACAGTCTGATAACCAGAGAAATTTTTCACCGCACAACATCGTATTAAAAATTTGTTTATATGTTATATTAATTATGATCAAATATTTTAGCCGTGTCGGCTTTACTCATCCAGGGAACTTTTTAAATAATCAATAGCATCTATTTGAAAATTTGTGTAAAACTATTGCATGCATTTGCATACGTGCTTAGTTTTAATAACAAACCATAATTATGACCTTGATTTGATGCTGAATACAGTGAATAAGTATCTAAAGCAGACAAACTTTTGAAAATAAAATATTATTAACTATGTCTTTAAAGAGTTCTCTGGTGAGGAAAGATTACTGACAGTCTGGATGGGTAAAGAGGTGAATATTCGGATAGGAGGGATAGGAAAATGGGCGGATGGCCGGCTAGTCGGATGGCTGAACAGATGATGGCGATCGAAAGCAGAATCAGGATCGGCATTGAAACCAAGAATGGAGTGAAATCGAAAACGAGTCCAGGATTAGAAATTAGAGCGATGTAGGGATAAAAATCAAAAACGGAAACGGAACAAAATAGAAAGCAATTAGAACAAGAACAAAGAGGAAGAGACAATGGAACCGCTGTTGACAACGACAACAGAACTAGAATGTAGACTATGAGCGTAAAAATTCTAAAAGATCTAAATGTATACATGTAAGAACTCCATTGCGTTGGTTTTTATATAAATCAATGTGTCATATTTTTGTTAATCGTCTATAGATGGTTATAGGCCATTTATATTACAAAAAAATTATATTTGTATGGGCGTCATACGCCGACGGCCGGACGGATAGTAATTGGGACTTTGACCATTTGACGTGGATTCGTTTGTAGATTGTTATAAGCTATTTATAGTATGAAAAATGTAAAAATATGTCTGTATGGATGTTTTACATACGTTGACGGCTGGTAGTAAAAGCCAATCGACATCAATTATTACACTGTAATCGAGATCAGAATTGACGGGAATTTATTTTACGTACACGCATGCGAAACCGCAGACATTTTGTATCATAAAAGAACAATAATTTCAAATGTCTAAATTTAATTTACACCTAGCGAAGTGAGCGGGGAACGGCAAGTAAATAATTATATATAAATCTATACGGGAAAATATAGAAAATGAGTAGATAGGAAGCATCTACTCATTTTATATATTTTCTGGTAGGTAGTAGTAGTAGGATGGGTAGTATTTATAATGGTAAATTCTACTATAATAACGAAAAATGTAACAAAAAAATAAAATGTTTTTTTTTTTGACCTAGTGACTACCTCACCATCGACGCTTATGATCGATAAACGTCAATAAGGACACTTCTCGCAGTCCTTATTGACGTTTCTGGCACTAAGTCGCATCTCTTTAAAACGACAAACAAGAGGAATGGTTTTATTGAAATTTTTCATAACAGAGCTTACGAGCCGGCGCGGGCGGCGAACATTACTGCCGCGCAGGTTTAGGTAATGGTTTTCTCATCATCTATATATATTTTTTCTATGTTTTTCCTTTGCTCGACTTTCGCAAAGGCAAATAAAGCAAGGATATTTTAAATGTACAAAGTTAATGCGCGTTATATGTACGCGCTCAACTCTCTAACATGAAGTAGAATATTTAACCCTAATATTAACTATAATAACAATAATACTAGAGCCAAGCTAAAGCCATTATAATAATTAAGGTTTTATTAATGAATTTTACTTTCTCAAACACTAAAATTCTGGGAAAAAAATTAAGGGAACACAAAAAAAAATATTAAAGAGTTGCATAAGGCAGTAAATACACTAATAGGAAATAAGTATTAAATAAGCTCTGTAGTATACATAGTACACTACATTATTAAAATAAGAAAATAATTAATTTATCCATTCCTTTTACTGTATTATTGAATAAATTAAAAATAACAACGGTAAAAAAATTAAAACTATATGCTAAAATAAAGACTATTGAGTCTACTACTGAAAGTATATATTATTTGTTGTTGTTAGAATTAAATACCAGAATTAGGGAATTAGACAACATCTATGCCAACATTGTATGAATGTTATGACACCATTATTATTAAGAATTGGTTTTAACTATAAATGTATAAAGTTATAGACT
The DNA here is from genome assembly GCA_005406025.1 of Eumeta japonica. Lineage (NCBI taxonomy): Eukaryota > Metazoa > Arthropoda > Insecta > Lepidoptera > Psychidae > Eumeta > Eumeta japonica. Next base: position 86,331 of record BGZK01001772.1, read on the forward strand.
TCAGCACATAAAACGAGACAGTGAGTTATAACATAAATTCAGAGCATTGAGGATGACAGGCAAGGCACTATTTATTGCAATTGTAGTTTATATGGTTTATATTCTTGGACTATTTTATTTTGCTCAGTTGAAATTTCGATTAAATCGTTTGCAGTTTCGATGACAAAAATATATTTCGTTTAAGGATATTCAAGATCATCGACATCGTAATGAACACCGAGTTGCTGCCTGATGGTATCTTCGAGCTTCGCCAGGATCAAGCTGTCGTTATGGGTCACACGGGGACATTCGAGGAGACCTAGAATAAACGTGAAGATAATAGTTTTACTCAAAATTTATACAATTAGATAATAAAAACAAAAATTTACTAGTCTAATCTAAATCCAAACGTTTTGTTTTGGGGAAAGTATTTAAAGGGAATTAAAATTAGATGGTAAACGGAAATAAGCCAGAGCTATAAAAATTGACGTTCTGGAATGAAGTGTCGGTGAATTAATCAATGGCTACTTCATACATAAAAATATTTTCATGTCTTGTATAATTGTTTTTAATACCTTCCCTCATCATGGCAGATTTTATTCTCTGTTAAGGTCTTTATGAACACGCCTGTCTAATTTGAAAATTGGAGATGTAAAAAAAATTTGAATGTGTTCAGCACGAGAAGCTTCACAAAAGAACATCACTATTATTAGAAAAAGAGTAAATGTAAAAACTCTTATTAATAACAGAATAAAATCAAACAAAAATAACGCTATATACTATATTAGAAGTAATCGGGAAAACGCATTCCGTACGAATTTATTGAATCTAAATTAATTACTATAAGTTATTATGTAGGTACAATATTCTTTTTCCTTCCTTTTACAAAATCTCTTTGTAGCACGAAAAATACATGATGCTGTGAGTTAGTTACATTAAGTTCATTAAATGCTGTTAACTAATAAATAATTATGTTTGAATATGTAGAAAACGATTGTAGAATTGCATGAACATGAAAAAATCCAGTTGCGTCAAAGATATCAAATAATTTGTTATGAACTTAAGCGTTTTAAAACTAACAAAGATGGTAAGCATAAAATACTGTCATTTAAATAAAATATATGTATAAAAAACGAACTCGCTATTGACCTTTTTCTTTCTTTTATGTGGCATTTAAAAATTATAGAAATTCTCTTTCTTTTTTTTGCTGCGTGGAACTTACTGTATTTATTTTTAGAATTTCAGCATATTCTTGATGGTATTTCTATTTCATACATGCATCTATCAAATTATCATATTTTACACAGATATTTCAATAGTTGCAGAAGATATCAAGATGAAAGTTGCACTGCTAAAATTAACAATAAAAAATCATAGATATATTTTCAAAGAATACTAACCGCTGTTTATGCATCTTGTAACTTCGATTGCTTCATAGACTAAGGCGGCACTGTACGTAAAATTATAAGGTAGGTTGGATTTATATACAGAAAATCGCTCGGTTTTTCCTTCAGAATTTATTAATTCAAGTGGAGCGTAAAACGGATCCTTTATCTGAAACACGGTCAATAAAATTATTGAGATTGTCTTTTCTTTAACATACCGCAAGAAAATAAAAGGAACATTTAGAGAATGTGTAAAATGCTGAATAATTAGTCATATAACGGACGAATAATGAATTAGAGATGTAAAATTAAATTTGCCAAAGTGAAGATACATTGGAAGCCCCTGAGAAGCCGAAATAGGTCTTTAAAATGTGAAACGGTTCATGACACTAAAAGACCTATTTAACAATACGCAACTTGATAGTTGTCATTGTGTATTTACAAAACCCTTAAGTTTCGTTATTAATGATAAATAACCATTGAAATATTTTGTAATTGTTCATTAAATATCGAAAAAACAGATATAATGATATCTACCTATCAAGTAAAGGCGCTAGTTTGTTGAGTTAATTTAACCTCATCAATTGACTCGCTATTTTGGTACTGTCTTTATACTGGACCATTGACAATGTTATCGGTCATATATAATTTGAAATCATAAAATCAAATAAATATGTGATTTTCTTCGAAGCTTATTTTAGGTTGTGCCCAAAACTTTATCAAGTTCCAATGTTTTGAACAAGGAGTTCCTAAATTTCGTGTTGTGTCGTGTATTCTATACCGTGACGCGCCCTCTGGTGCCGTAGACGACAGCCCTGTTGTCCAGCTCCAGCCTGCTGTTGGCCGTGAGCACCGCCCGCCGGCCGCCGCTGTACTCGAGTATCATGGACACTGCCACGTCCACCCCGTCCTCGTTCAGTTCTCCCGATGAAACCACCTGACGACAATAATATTGCTTTGGACATGTATACAAGAATCGTTTATTATTAAAATGAACTTTCTGGCGTTCATCTCCCCTGTATCATCGTATTAACATTGGAAGTTATTCATCGGATTTGGTTGCGGTTCGCATTTTCTATATATAGGTGAAGATAATCTGATTCTGAAAAGAAACCTATATAAATGTTGTTTGTATTTTTGAAGCGAAAACTTCTTTTGGCGCACCGCACACAGATTTTTTCTAGGTAGTAAGTTAGGCTGATCCGTCACGCTCTGAGGTGAAAAGCTCGATCTAGTAAACCCGGGACCGCCGAGTGTACCCGAGCGAGAAAGCTATAGTCAGATGCTCTTCGCTGTAATGCCTCTGTGTTTAGTATATTCAATTCATACGTGATAATTGTCTTTATTAATTTAGTAGTTATTATTGGTACATAATAATAATTATTTTAACAATTATTTAGTTCACATTATGAGGTTAGTGTGTGTAGTTAGCGGTTTATCGTGCTAATATATATAAATTGATTGCGATTGCCAATGAAGTTTTCACTTCTGCCGTGCAGTCATAAGCACACACTCAAATCATTTTTTTATAAGTATTCATTTTTTTATTATAAACTAACGGATATTTTCCACAAGAGTAGGCAGATACTTCAGATTTCCCATGGTACGAGTTTTGCATATATCTTTTGCTTCACTGATATTCATCAAACTTTTAGTGCAAGTTCGTTGGTTTTGGATGTTTAAAATCTGACCCTTTTTTAATATGCCACCGATTTGTTCTACACAGGATTTTCTTGGGCAACATTCGTCGACCCTTCTATCAGACACATTTAGTCTATACTTTTGGTTAGTTAATCTACATTCATTCTTTCTAAAGTTCCCATTTCCACTGCATTGATTCTACTTTTATTTTTCTTTTGCCGCACCCAACTTTGACTTCCATCTGTATTAGAAGTGATTTATGTGAATTGGGATTTTCAATTACAAAACTACGAACATTGAGCATATAATTGAAAATTTATGCTCAATGCAAAAATTATAAGTTCAAACGTAGTCTACAGTAACTGTGACCGTTTCCACTTTGCTTGGTATTCCACTTCTACTAAATGGGACTGTGATCTGAATAACAGTGGTGGCGGAATCGCAATCGCGAAGTGTCATGACAGCGGTTTGGTTCCAGGTGATGACAAATAATGTAAGTTATAAAAAAATAGGTCGGTATACGGTTTACTAAGGATTTAGAAATAAGAAGAGCTGTACAAGACTATAATTATTGTACCTTTATTGGCTCCTCCTTGAACACAAACTGTGCAAATTGTAAAACATATACACCGATATCAAGGAGTGTGCTTCCCCCAAGCTCTTTTTTTCTGTAACAACAACAGATTTTTGTAAGAACGTTGTATTTATTATCCATATTTACTCAAAATTTAAGTCTTAGATACTCCTGTTTTACTTAGATAAACATATTACCTACCTCAGTCTGTCTACCGAAGCAATAGAAACACCAAGGGTAGCTTCTACGAAAAGGATATCACCTAACTTTCCAGACTTGATTTCCTTCTCCAAAGCATAGCCGGTGTGCACCGCGACCACAGCTTCCATTAAGAAGAGTTTTTGCTTTTTGCCAAGTTAGTCAAACTCGTAACTTGTTTCCTATTAAGGCACAATGGTTTTCACACAAAACATGCTTTCCATTGTTGAGGAACAGTCTGACCAGTTCATAATGTTGAGGATTTAAAGCACTGATATATGCGAGATCTAAAAATAATTATACAATTGTTAATCCTTTTCGTATTAACATCAAAATAACAAAATATATTATATTCATTATGTGTCCTATTTTTTAAAAACATATTATTTTAATAATGCCTTGTAGAATCAAGTGAATTTTGAAGTTTTTAAATTTGAAGTATTTTTATAAACGTTATAGATGTTTGCAGGCAACATATTAGGTGTACGTGAGTGTGTTTGCGTATGCTCGTACGTGTGTTCGTACGTGTAAGATTGCGTGCGCGTTTTTGTGTGTGTGTGCTCGCATATTCATACACAAGAGCTTTACATTTCTGCTGGCAATCTTTCCCGTGTGAACATACTATGGATTACTTCTTTTTTTAAAATAATCGATCTTGCTGTTAATCCCAATCTGGTTCCCTCTTTCAATTCCGTCCCCAGGACTGTTCCTAATTGCGATTCTGGTCACGGTATTTATTCTAATCCAGGTTCCAAATCCAATTTAGATCTCACTCCTGTCCTCAATTTCGGTCCCAGTTCTCGATTTTGCTATATATACCGCTCAATTTCGATAACGCTACCGGTCATGTTATTCGATTTGAACAAAGTCGGGGAAGTTTATAGAGTATCAATATAAAATATTTATACTTTATGGAGCTTTCTATGAGTAAAAGAATTTTTAGAATCAGTGCAATAATTCGGTTCAAGGATACAAATATGCAGACGAAATCTAGGTCGAATGTATAGTAAATGATGCATATATTTCAATGCAACAAGTTTCAAGTTTTGCTACCATAAGCATACTGAAGCTGAATAATAAATAAATAAGATATATATATATATATATATATATATAATTATAGAAAACAAGAATACGAAATCAACAAAGAAGTAAAGAAAAATTGACTTGGAATAGTCATATGCGTTACCGATAATACCGGGTTTCAAATGAGTAACATAGCAATATTGAGGCATTTAAAAATTTACACATTGATATAATCTTCTGTGTACTGTCTATGAAAATATTACTATTAACGCGGTGGCGGCGACAAGCCAACGGACTTGGTTCGAACGTGAATGAACGAATCGATTTTTGAACTGAAATCGATTACTTAAATCGAACATTTGACATATTTCTCTAGGAATATGTAAAACCGTCGGCATGGAAATTTACCCGCGTATTCGTGATGACGATAGTCATTAGCCTCCACCTCGCATTGAACCAGCACCAAGGGTTGAGATCTAGACCACTCTAAACGTCATGGGCGTAGAAGAATATAACCCGAAGATAAGTGCGGCGATAAAACTTGTTTACGTAAGAACTTGGTGTGACTTTTAACTTTTATTAAAATGGACATCACGTCTCTAAGAAGGTGAAAAGGAGGGTGATAGTTTATATAGGAGTACTATCACTTTGAAATTATTTTCTAATAATAAAAATGTATTTCAGGGTATTCCAAAATTCATTCTTAAAGGAATGAAATGTGGTTTAAGAATTTATATATAAATATGGTTACTTTTTAAGTTAATTTTGCGAAAATCAGATTTGAGGTGTTACAAATAAAGAAGATAAGTATTTCAGTTGTTTGGAAATTCCAAATTCTAAAATAAAAGGGTGAAAGAGGTAAGTTTGTATGGGGTTCTTTTAATGTTGTATCCAAATTTGTTTTATATTTTTAAGCTGTACACATATATCTATATAAATAAAAATGGAACAGCAAAATGTATGTACACGCATCGCTGCCTTAACGATTGCACCAAATTGAATAATTCTTGTTTTGTTGTGTTCGTTATTATCAGGATAAGGTTTGAATAAAAGAAAATAACACTTTGTTTGTGTCTTTCTGTCTGTTTGTACGAGGTATCTTCGGAACGGCTGAACTGATCACAATGGGAGTTTCAATGGGAAGTTAATCGGGTTAAGATCGAGAGGGATTAGAAGAAGTGGCATCGGAATAATGATGGATGTATGGATCATAGTGATATAAGTCGGCTCAAAAGATGTAGGAAATTATTCTATGTTAACAAGGGAGGAGCCAGAGAGGAGCAGGCGACAGCTATCTATATAAATAAATCAATGTATGCTTGTCCCCTATAGGTGCCTAATCCATTTATCGGTGTGTTTCACCTGAATCCGATTACGGTGAAACTTAAGTGTTATGTTGCACGTATGCCGAAGAAGATTTCTAACAAAAAAATATCATTTGTTCCTGGTTTCATCCGCGTATTTATTCTAATAAACCGAAATAATGAACCTATTCTAAAAACTCTTTCAATAATAGATATTTGCACTATTTTGAGTAAATTAGGATATTATAGTCTATGTCTACCCTTCTGGTAAATTAGCATGAGTTTATGTTATTATTATTAGGCTGCTAACATTTACCCCTGGATTCGTCCATGAATTTATATTCCTAAGGCGATTTTAATAATTCTTTAACTCGTAGAAAGTCACTCTATGCCCGAGAACTATAGCTTATATTTTATTTTGATATTAATATTTAGCCCTGGTGGCTTTGAGCAAATCGGAACTGGGACTGGTAGCGGAATTGGAATTGAAAGTTGGATAGGACCAAAGTTGAGAAAGAGACCAGAATCAGAATCGAAAAAGGACTGGGACCGAAATTGAGTACGGGACTGGGGTTTAAAATTAATGTAGAGACGGGATTAGAATTTAAAGAATGACTGTTATGTGTTTCGTACATTATACCTACTAGGGTTTGTCCCCGACTTCAAGCATACATTTGTATTTTTGAACCGGACTACTACATTGAATTTAAACTTCATTTACTCATAGAAAGCTATACTATCCTCGAGTAATATTACTTATATTTTATAATGATACTAACCCCTAACTTCGTTCAAATCGGAACTGTGATTCGTAGCGGAATAGAAATTAAAAGCGGGACACAGATCACAATCGAGAACGGGACCAGAATCAGAATCGAAAGCGAGAACGGAACTACGGTCGAAAACGAGTGTGGGGACGGAATCAGAATTAAAAGTGTTACTGGGATCTCATTCGAAAACGAGACCGGGACTGAAATTGACGTTGATCGATACAAAAGAAGAAAAAATTGTTCTACGTACATGCTGGCGCAGCTGTGGGCGTTAACTATATGGGTAAGCCATCTTCAACAAAGTGCAGAACAACGTCTGCATTTATATATATATATATATATATAATGCTATATTCCATAAAATGAATTGAAAATGCGATTGGGACCAAAATCGAGGGAGATGCGAATCAGAAACGAGACCAGAATCACAATAGAAATCCAAAACTGACAGGGCAGACATTAGATTTTGGAGTAAAATCGAGATTATAATTTAGAACCAGACCGGATTTGACACCGACAATGTAAAACTAAAATTCAAATAGAAACCAGGACCAAGATCGAGACTGTGATTAGCATAAATAAAAACATTGCTCGATACAAAGAATGAAGGGATTAGATTTGAGCTCACGCGGAGAAAGTTACTTTAAAATATTTGGTAGTAAAATAATTAGAGCTGCTATCGTAATTAAATAAATAATTTATCAAAATTAAAAACTAGTTAGATAAATCCAATTTATTGATATTTTGATTTAATATTGTCATCACATTCGAAGTTGAATGAGAGGCAGTTAAAGTTTATCACATCAATACGTGAATATGAATTATGAAATAATATGTTATCTATTTCATAACTGTTGTTGCGTAATTATTAACTTTATCAAAGTTGAACTGTAAAAGACCAGCAGAACGATAATTGGATAACATTGCCAGAGCACAATTGATAATATGAATAATGAATATTGCAAGAGTTAAACGAATAAATGCCGCAAAACTGATAAAACTACTGTCTATAGTTAAATATCGTTAAATATTAAATTTCAGAATTTTATTTTGTTTTTCATATTGAAATAACTATTACTACATTTTTTATATAAATAGTAGTAACAATTATTATATAATAATTATATAACTATTATTTTTGTATTTTAAGAAACCAGTGAATTGTCATTTATAAAATTAAATAATTTTAATGAGCCTATTTGCTTGAGGATATATCAGCCATCTGATCAACCCTACAATCAATGCACCAAAGATTTTATTAATTACGTATTAAAGATTTAATCTTTTCTAGATACATTCATTAGCATAATTTTAAATGCGTATTTAATGAAATGATCCAAAATTGAATAAAAGTTTTAATGAAATCCATAAAAGTTGTCTAGAAGTCAATATCTTTATGAAATAGTAAAAGCTTAAGATGACACTAAACCCTCTTAAAGTCTAAGACTAAGATCTGGCATTAGAAAATGTACCCTCATTTGCTAATTGAATCAAATAATGTTTTAAAGGTAGATAAAATTATTACAAATTTCTTCCACCGTAGTTCTGCTGCTATTAACATTAATTAATAAATTTTTTGCTCCTTATGTTAATTGCAAATCTCAAATACAATACTATCGAATGTGATATTTTACACCTTGTTACAATAGGCAGCGATTCATGACTGCTGCAGGTGCCTGTAGCCAGGTGAAAGCGGATAAATAAACCGAACTTGTTTCCCACATTTGATAATTAAAAATATTAACACGTATGTAAAGTTTACAAAATTCTAAATATATTTATAATTGGCAGTTGCCGTGCAATTATTTGCAGCCTACTTAAAAAAGTAATCAATGTTAATAGCAGCAGGAATACGGTGGCAAACATTGTTTTCATAAATTTAAAATATCATTATCTGCCTTGAAAATATTATTTGATTCAATTAACAGATGTGGGTAAAATTTTCTAATGCCGGATCTTAGACTATTATGTTTGACATCTAGATGACAAGATTTTTTTCTTTGGAAAAGGTCAATGTGTATGTCAGCAAGTTATTTTTTATTTTAATCATCAATCAAGAATTCAGGATTCTCCCCATCCATTAAAGAATTGTAGTCAGGGGCGCTGGCCTGCAGGGGCGTGTACACCCTTTTGATACAGGATAGTAACATTCTTAATAAATAACTGGTTTTGTATAATAAAATTTTATTAAGATTTAAGTATAGTATAAAAAAAATTGTGTAATAGAAACTGCGTGTATTTGTCTACACACGTATGAAGTGAAACTTCTTTACGACATATCGTTTTTATTTTATTTTATATTCAGAATAAGTAGGATAAAAAATTATTATAATTGCGCTTACGAACCATGAAGTGCATATACTTAATGTATATATACAATTGTGTATGTACATATTTAAATATCCTCTATTGTAGAGGAAGGGATATATGTATAATGCATACATCTACTCTCCCTTCTATAGCAGAGATACTAAACGAATTATCTATTATTTTCGATATACTAACGCAGTCGTAATGGTAAAACATTGCAACAAAACATTGCAAGAAAAAATGACATATTTCTTTTTATAGCGTAATAAATTCACTTCAATAATATATTTACTAGAATATAATAATTTAAACAATGTCAAAACACACAATAGTGCTCTGTTTCTTCTTGCAATATAATTGAAATATCCAACGAATTGAATGTTGATTTGAGAGGATTGACAGATATCAGACATCTAATCGAGTCTTAATATTGTGTTTATCTAAGTTCTTAATAGTTCGAATGTAATTATTAGTTTCACCCCAAATGAGCATATCCTCAGGAGAAGTCAGACAGTCACATGTATCAGAGTGCCAGGTGTAATGAAACTACCGACAGATGCGTTTCCAGCCACCTCGTTTGACAACTGTTCATGCAATGCAATGATTGGATAGGAATTTGTAATGGAAGAACAGATTCCAGGGTCAGCGGTGGGTTGTATGATGCATGTTACAAGCATGTTATTATGAATTTACGAGAATTACCATATCACCCAATAGAAAAGTTTAAGTAGGTAGATTTTTATAATTTAGAAAATTTCTAGTACCAGAGATTAAAAAAGAGGATATAGGACAATAACAACCATACACTGAAATAGGGTTGCCAGGTCGTCAAACCTAATAGCCGTACAGACCGGCCAAATTGGCCGGACATTTTGCTAAAAAGGCCGGACAGATTGAAGATTTTGTGTCTCAGTATTATTTTCCGACTTTTTACATTTTGCTAACGAGCGAAGTGTAAAAAGTCGGAAAAGCCTGACATCGTTTATTTTGGCTGGATATGCAATCAAAAAGGCTAACTATGTCCTGCTTTTTCCAGACGCTTGGCAATCCTACACTGAAATGTTTAAAAATACATATACTGAAGTCTGTATAAAAGGAAATACATAAAACACGTATTAATTAGGATTTTAAGAGTGGAAATAAATTTGGCGACATATAAAATAGTTATTTGCATGTTTTTGTAAAGAAAACCGAGAAAAGGACTTAATGGATATTAATGGGATCGAATCATCTGAATTTGAAAAGAAATCACTTCGAGTCACTTTATATTAATCTATTACAACCAAGCACAAACCTACCTATATCTTGACTTTTAGCCATTTCCTCATAAGTATTAAAGACATGTTGTATGTTATGTGTTTTGGCAAATTCCTTAGCGTTATCAGGATTTCTTGCGGCTACTGCAGCAATAACACTGTCTTTGCCTCTCTCAGGATTAGAATTAAAAGCATTTACAAAATCGTGACTGATTTTTCCAGCAGTAACTATTCCCCATCGAAGTACCATCTAGAATAAAACGAAAAATATGGTTTAGCTGGATAGGTACATATACCTATATTTAACACAATTTGATAGAACATCTAAAGCTAGGTAATAACACGAAAGATATAAATGGTATATAGGTTTAGTAGTAAGAATAGCAAGGCTTGTTAGATGGTAGATATAGTAAATTTTTACCTCTATTGTATTTAAAATAGTTGTTATTCGACCGTGAGATATTAAAGAACTGTCACATTTCAACAGTTACGTGTATTCAAGGAGATTATTACGAAAAAAAATTGTTTTATCTATTCTACTCGATAACTTTTCACGCTAAGTTCACTTCTATCTTATCAAAGAACTCATGAATTCAATGCCACTCTTGTGAGAATTACATAGGTACATCGTTCCCATGCGTCTTTCCAGTTAAATTTAAATTCAAGAACCTACCTACATTAAATTGAATGCATAGTTTCCGGTTAACGAGGTTACATTCTACTACAATCGGAGTGTGAAGAAAAGGAAGCATTTATTTATTTGGTAGGAGGTTATTCTGATATTTTTATGAGCGTATTTCTCAATAATATAGTTTTATATTTTTATAACGATATAATACAGAACATACCTACGACTGAGCTTGGTCACGCTTAGTACTAAGATGATTATTAATTTTTAACAATTGATTGTTTATGAAACCAACCTTAATATTATTTATGAGTTTACTCAGACAAAAGATGATAATGTAAATGTCTTATTTAAAAACATAATTTAAGCATTAAGACTTCTTTAGAGCACATAGTTTTGTAATAAATACGTTATGATTAGATTTTAGAAAAACGCTTTCCGAGTAATAATGTTCTTGGATTTGCTTAACATTTACCATTAGTGGAAAAAATACATGTTATTAGTTGGCAATATTGAATTGTCAGAACAAGAACTTGTTTATTTTTGTTTGTAATTTCTTTATGAATATTTGTATTTTTTTTAATAACTCGTATCATTTATTACATAAGAAAAGAAAAATGTGTTGGCCAATATTTTTGCCTGAATTTTAGTGTTTGAGAGAGTAAAATTTATGAATAAATAATCATATTAGATTGATTTTACTTTTCCTGTTATTGTAGATAATAATAATAATACTCCAATATTCCAATTCATCTTGGATGGTTAAGCACGCTTAATGCTCATCTAAAATATTCTTATTTTATTTGCCTTTGAGATGAGCATTACAGAAATGGGTAAATCGTTAGAAACAAAACGTTTCAAATATGCCTATATACTAAATGAATAAAAAACTAAGAATGAAAAAAATAAAAGTTGGCATTTTTGATGGTCCTCAAACTTGAACATTTGAGTAAACAAAAAAATCCTAGAAATTATGACTATTGTGGAAATTGAAGCGTGGAATGCCTATACCTACATCGGTACAGGTACTGAGCGTCGATTTTCATTTTTATTTTTCATAGTATAACATGGTTGTCGCCATACAGAATTTTGGTTATTGCTATGTCTTCAGAATTTAGAAAAATCGATTGATGTAAGAATCATCAAAATCGGTGTGTGCGTTTAGTCTCTAGAGCCACAAAGGAACAAACAGACATACATATATGTATATATATATACATATATATATAGGCTTTGATGATTCTATATATATATATATATATAGCATATATATTAGGCTATAAACACATTACCTCTTTGTGAGCAGACTAGGTAACAATAAATGGGCTGTGCCATTAGTTCAGCTTTATTAAAGAATTGGCCTAAAATAAGTAAAATTCTATAAACTTTGACTATGATTTGATTTTTATTTATTTATTGATATTTAATAGAGTGAATGTCATTAATGATCAACTTACAATAATAAGATAATAAATAATCTTATTTTATTAAACATTTTAGGTGATGTATAAATGTGAATTGGGTATGGTGAAAGAAGAGAGAATCTATACATATAACAAAATAGTATAACCCAATGTTTCTGTACATTGAAGGTATGAACGAAAAATGGAGAGGGACAATATGAGGGAGATAATATAGAAAACAAAGATTATTACATTTTTGTCTGTCTGTTCACGCGGCTCTGAACTTACTGAATGGATTTGAATGCAGTTTTGCTATTATAATACAGACTTTTTATATAAATCAAATCTCAGAAAAAAGTATTCTTAGAGGGGTGTAGTATGGTTGTATACAGTTAAAAATTCTTTTACAGAAAACTACGCTATCTCAGAGTAAGGTAGCCTATATTTTACTTCGATACTAGTATTTGTCCTGGCTTTGTACAAATTGGACCGTAAATGGTATCGGAATTGAAAACAAGACGAGGATCAGAATTAAGAACCAGGACCGGAATTGAAATTGAGAACGAGACTGAGTCAAAACAAAGGGCCAAATCGGGATTTGAATCAAGAGTGTGACCGGGATCAAAATCAAAACAATATCGGAACTAGGATTCAAAGCGAGAACGAGATTGGGATTGATAGTATTGATATATGTCTTTCCATATAAAAGATAAAGGAACAAATTCTATTTCCACGTGGGCGAAGCCGTGGTGGAAAACTAATGAATAATAGAGTAAGTAGTTGTATTTTTCAAAATTCATTAAAATATTTAATATCTAAGAAAATAATGACGGTAAATATAGTTGTATAAATCTATTTGGCTTTAGGTAAGATAAACTGGGTACGGTTTTATAATTTTTCTTAGGGCATCCAGTACTGCGATTATGGCTACATACAACGAATTAAGTAAGATGAAAATCTAAGCATTGGTCTATAAGCTTATATCAAAATCATTTGCGTAGGTCAAATAGCTTGGCAAAAAAGCACATGACTGTTACAACTGACCTCATACCAGGAGCGGTTGTAACAGCTACGAAGGGCAATCACTAATATCTGCTTTTATTTAATATCGCAATTATTCAGCACATTTGAGCAATCTTTTTTAGGGTTCCGCAGTCAACAGAGAACGTTTACAGTTTCGCCACGTCCGTCCGTCCATCTATCTGTTGGTTTCACTACCATCAGTGTGATACGAGAATGATACCGAGGTGTTTGTTCAAAATTCGTCAAAAATACAATCGAACATAGCAAAAAAAAACAAAACTATCTCATTTAGATACCTAAGCAAATATTTATTTTATATTGTACATTATTAATCATTATGTGAATTACCATTATTTCGTAACATAAAAACGAAGTACTGTGACTAACTAAGATTGAGAGTAAATTTAACGTTGACTTTCAAAATCTTGCAGTTGAAACATAAACTCACTGACATGCTTAAATAGTTTTAATATAGTCGCATATACGATCTTTCATCTTAAGTATCTACCATTTAATCATTACAGTAGTCACAGAACGTAACATATTTATATGTGATATTCGTTGGCAAACCCACTGTTGGTCTTTAACTGCCGCTTTTGGTGTGGTTGAATAGTACTAGTACAGAATAACGGATACGAAAAGCGGCTAGAACTAGGTTAGAAGAAATAAATGGTACGAGCGAATAATAAATTCCTCCGGTGACATACCTAATGAGGTGCGGACGATCGTAGCCATCACCAAAGCACGGATGCTGACGGCGCAAAGATTAAATGACATAGACGAATATGAATTCGACGGCTCGCTCATCAAAGGAAGCCAAAGATTAACATGGGAGAAAGCAGTTGCGTCAACAACTAAGCGTTCCAGAAGTCCCCAGATTTTAAAGTTTGGCGCTAGAATCGCTTTAGTCCTTCAGGAAATGATAATCTCGTGCGATTCACAATTGCAATCATCGCTGTGCCGTAAGATGTGCCGCGACACGAGGCCGACTGACGGTAGACGCGCAGCTCAGGATCACGACAGCCTGCTCCTCATCGAAGCTTCTGCTACTAGCTCTTACAGACCAATCAAGCTCTCTGCAGCTGATAAGTATAGCAAGTGTTAGTGTAATTGGTTCGTGATGTACCTACCTAGTTTTAAATGTCGTGTACATAGATAAATTTTAGAATTAACCAGTTTATGTGTCAGTTTATAGCATTTAGTACGTATATACTTAAAAACTTGGCTGAATAATTCAGCACCTAAACTTCACTTCTGTAGGTAATCCGGAAATAGAATGTCATCTGTCTGTCTGTAGTGCCAACTATTTCAATTTTATATCGTCAAAATATATTTTTTGTAGTCTTACTGTGGAGTTGCCTAATAGTTTTATTAAAGTTGTCTTAAATTCTACAGTGAATTATCCTATAAACAAGAATTTATCATTATTAATTTATAATATCATGAATTTAAACATGTAGATTATAGTGCTGCTGTTGCTATTAACATTTATGAACAATGTTATGCAAAATATTCTGAATTGTTCTAAATATTGCAAACATTAAACCCCTTTTAGTCATATCGAACTACAAAACTCAAAATCTAAGAAAAATTGCTTATTTATGTTGCAGCACAACTTTTCAAGACATATTGTAATATTTGTTTTTTCATTAGTTTGGTACAGATTGCTTGTATATACAGATAGCAATATTACCAATCATGCAGACAAATGTAATATAAATTTATGTCTTTATATATTAGTATATATATTTAAATCGTATTTTTGCTCGTGGCTTCATTGTGTGGATACAGAATGTGTTCCTTCACCTTTTACATTAAGCGTTCTTGCTGTTCAGTTCTAGTCCAGTTACTATTTCTCATTTTGATTTTGTGAAGTTCTTCATTTTAATCCGGTTCCACATTCATTTGGCTCAGGTTTCGTTTTCAATTTTGAATTTTCTGACTTTCGATTCTGCCACTGTCCTGCTTTCAACTTCGATACAGCTATCATTCAATTCCAATTTGATCGAAGCCGAGGTAAATGTGAGGCTTATCAAAATATCAAAACAAAATATAGGCTTTATAGTCGGGATAGTATACATCTACTGGTGAAATAATTTCTGTCGAGTACCCATTTAGTTCAATAGTGAAAATGTGCAGATGAATTAGGGAACAAATGCAAAATAGACTGCATAAAACCTCCATGAAAAAGCTAGATATACTTACTTTTACGATAATCAGTCAAATGGTGTTGGGAGTTTAACGATTATATATATACTTACAGACATCCATTTTATATACATAACAGAAGATATGCGAAATTAAATAAATATTCCTTAATTGTAATGAGTTTAATCAGATAAGGAAACAATTATTTCATTCACAATTTTTATTGAAACAAAATTATCAATAAAATATATATGCTCTAAACAAGAATATTTGCTTACATAACAGATTATGATGTTTGTGTATAATGATTTAAGCTTCAAAGGTACCTGACAGTAACTGAACGAATATTCTAACAATGTTAAAATAATTCATAATTTATTGGTGATGTATATATATAGTGCAATGTAAATGCATAGCAGTTGGAATGAGATAGAAACAATTGTTTATTGAGAATAGTTGGTTTTACAGTTTCAAGTACCATTCATTAAAATACACATTTTGCAAACGTAACATAGCATTAAAATTATCTTGAATTTTGTATTCTCTGGACAAAATTAAATTTTGCTTTTGCAGCAAACCAAAAATGTACTTTGTTTAGGGATATTCGAGATCATCAACATCATGTAATGAACACCAAGTTGTTGCCTTATCGTATCTTCAAGTTTCGCCAAGAGCAAGCTGTCATTATGGGTCATACGTGAAGACTCGAGGAGACCTACAATAAAATAATTTTTATTTATGTATGCTCAACGCTGTTATGTTGAATAAAAGCCATGTATGAAAATTACAATCTGGTTAGTAATAATTATTTATTACATCTGTTATAAAATACTCTAATGATAATGAGCACTCAATTTTAAATTATAAATAAAATACAATTTATGATATTGACCTAGCGAGTTTTGGGTAAGCATATTTTTGATACCTATTTTTAAAATTCTCTTTGCAGTACATAATGTGTGCTTTATAGCAAATGATTCTTAATTGGGTCTTTTCATAACTCATAAAAATATCTGTATAAAAACACATTCATGAAAATGAACCATTGCAGGTTTTTCATATCTTCAGCTGGTTTTGTGAACTTTAGAAAAATATCTCTTACTCCAGATGTTATCATTGAATTAATAGACAAAAATAGATAGACAGCTATTTGTAAATATTTGTCTAATAGTAATTGATATTTACAATTGAAACATTTATCTAATTGTAATATTTTATAAAAAACTGATAGCAAACAATTGCCTGTAAAAATTCACCAAAAGGAAAATGTAAAAATTATTTCAAAAATGGTAAGCATAATACTATCATTTAATATGTATTTCAATAATTAACTTGCTATTGCCCTTTTCAATTCTCTTATGTGGCATTGAAAAATTAGAGAAATTCATTTTCTTTTTTTGCTGCATGGAACATAATGTATTAATTTTTAGAATTTCAGTATATACTAGTTGGTATTTCTATTTCATACGTGCATCTATCGAATCATCATATTTTACACAGATACTTCAATAACGACCAGATATGAAGATGAATGTTATACTGCAAAAATTCACAATAAGAACATATTTATTTTCAAAGAATACTAACCGCTATTTATGCATTTTACAGCTTGAGTGCTTCATAGACTAAGGCAGCACTATTCTCAAAATTATATGGTAGGCTGGATTCGGTGTAAAGGAAATCGTTCAATTTTTCCTTCTGAATTTACTAATTCAACTGGACAGTGAAATGGATCCTTTAGCTGAAACATAGTAATAAAACTATTGGCACAGTCATTTCGACAATGTGGAAGGACTATGAAAAGGGTTATTAGATAAAATTTTTAAAACTGTTTAAAGAATCATAATTTTAAAAGATATTTTCAACTCAGTGATAGATTTCATTGATTTTGCTATTTCATTAACCTCCTTGATTGCCTACGCTGACATTTGTTTTCAACTTCAATATGGCACTAGCCGTAATCTTCAATTGTTACATCTTCAGTCACACTCGTGAGATATATGAACAATTGAAAAATCGTATAATGGTTTTCAACTCTAGAAGAGCCATAAAGGAACTAATTTCATTCATATACAAATACAGTGCTATATAAAGATGGTATAGTTAGACACATCCTCCTTCCCATAGTAAAAATAATTCACAAACTATTTCTATTGATAAAATTTTGTTCATTTTATTTCCCATTGAATATTAAGCTGCTGATTTTTGTTAACAATGCGGTAAAAAAATTTAAACTATTGTTGGGTTGAAAACTCATCAATACAAAATTTTTAATATTTCTCTTGTAATTTAAATTATCGAGATTCTGCTGTATTATTATTAATTTCCAGATCAAATTAAATTGTTTCTGTGATTTCCTCTCAAAGATTATTTTCAATACTTTCCCAAAAAGTATTATCAAATTTAATGTATGGGGTAGTGCGAGGCTAAAAGTCCAACAGGTAAGAAGTCCCGACATACTTAACATGATACAGAGCCACACTAGAAACGAACTATCTACGTGATTTGAAACGGGGTGAGGGATGTGGATGATGCCATGAACAATCAGCCATCGCTAAATGTTCTTACGTGTAACATAACTGTTGGAAGTTTTGGCTTTTAAAAGTAATAAAAATGTTCCTTCTCGTTTCTTTTATAGAACTGAAATATAGATAGTACAAAAATGTTACAGTGTCTTGTGTGTCTATAAATAATGTATATTAGCAAAATTTTCTTGTGGTTAACCATTTTTTATGATTTAAAAATCACTGTACACATGGTATGGGGCAAAAGTCCAGCGTAAAAGTAGCAAGATAGATGGTTCTTCTGAGAAATGACACCATAAGATAATTAAAAAAATCCATTCATCTTTCTGTGATGAAGAATGTTTCTCAATTATATGTTGTGATCTTATTCAGAAAGCAAGCAGTAGACTTAACATTTTTATAGCATTTTTAGAGGGCAAACGACCATGCGAGCTATCAGGTATAAAGTCCACCGCCAATGGACATTTGCCTACAGAGTCACCAGTTTGTTGATCTCTAAGAAGATATCTAATGAAGGGAGAGGGATGTGGATGGGAAATGGGCCATGGAAACTCTCACTTATTGGATGAAATGCACAGCTTCCGCTGTGCATTTCATCCAATAACGTCTGCATTCTGTGGTATCTTACTGACAGAGTTAGCCCACTTTCGTGCTACAACCAAGTTGACCACAGCATGGCTCTACCATTACATATAACCCATTTTTATTTACCTTTATTTGACTATAAATTCCTGATTGCCTAACCACTTGAAAAGATGTGTTTTTATCCCGATTCTGGGACTTTTTAACCCGTAAGGGTGGCACATAGTACAGAATTCCATTTTACATTTGTCACTAAAATTTTTTGCAACTTAAATGAATAATTATATTTTTGATTATTAAATCGTTAAGGTGATCTGTGTAATTTGTTTACTACAATTGATGTTGACAGTTAGTACTTGATTTTACAACTTATGGGCTATAAAGTGGAAATTGGGATTATTATCTCCGCTCTTACTCTGCTATTAAAATCTATCGTATTCTATACCGTAACGCGCCCTTTGGTACCGTAGACGGTGGCCCTGTTGTCCAGGCGCAATTTACTGTTGGCCGTGAGTACCGCACGCCGGCCGCCGCTGTACTCAAGTATCACAGACACTGCCAAATCGACTCCATCCTCGTTTAGTTCTCCTGATGAGACCACCTGACAATATAAATATTATACAAAATACCTTTTATAATATTCTCATCAATAGATAGAAATTCCTGACTCGTGTATGTCTGTATGATCAAGCCAATTTTGGAATCTACTCAATAGATTTTGTCACAGTGTGCAACTCAAACTCAAGGTAACTTGGCACTGGAAGGTTTTTAAGTTGTGTCCACTGGCTCCACTAGGGTTGACAATAAAACTATCTTCAATTTTTTCTAAATAAGGTTGCGAGCAAATGCCGCCCTCTTTCCCACCCGCCTCCCTCTTGAAGTTACTTGATGTTGGCCGATGGGTATTGTTTTAAAGATTTTAAAATAAAATGCTTATTGCGGCAATTTTATAAGACACACATGCTGAATTTTGTTGTAGGTATTTTAAGGATCCACTTATGCAGAACATTAATTTGATATATTTTTATGGTTCTCAGGATAAGCCATTTAAGCATCCCAAAACTGTCTTTTTCAGACTTGATTCACCATTCTTGCCACTGTTTATTTACTTTTGTTGTTACCTTACGTTATGTAACAAAATATATTTTCTAACCTGGTCAGCTAACACAGCTATGTACTAAAATCATGTATATGAGATAAATGGTACTGGTGTGAAATGATGTAAAGAAACACATAGACAAAGAGATGCTGAGTTTATAATATTTATAGATAATAATTGTTGTGTAATTAACTAAGTTGTGATAGATTTTCTTAATTAAATCAGTAAAAATCTAGTATTTTACAAGTGCTCTATTGCACAATCACATTTTTACAAATAAAAAGCATGTAGAAGTGTATAAAATTATTTTACCTTTTACTGGTTCTTCCTTAAACACAAACTGTAAAATTGTAAAACATATATACCAATATCAAGGAGAGCACTTCCTCCAAGATCCTTTTTCTGGAAATACAATTGTTATGATAAAAGATAAAAGTATTTAGAATCATAACACTTTCATAAATAGCTGTACCTAAGGAAGGTAATATTAATAAGGCATTATCATTTCTGTGACTAACAAACTTGTATGACAGCTATTTTCCATGTTAATTGAGATTTAGAGCCTTTTAACCATCTCCTTTTAAACTAGTAATTTATAAAAGTTAGTTTAGAAATATAATATGTGTTCCCTGTTTTCCTTTTATAAGTTGTTTGGGCTAACACCTGTTAAAAAGGGATAAAATGCAAAATTAATTTTAAAAGTCACTAAAAGGAAGTAGTGAAAGAGGCCCTTAGTCATTTTAATCAGATAACTACATTACCCACCTCAGCCTATCTACTAAAGCGATAGGAACACCAAAGTTAGCTTCTAGAAAAGAATATCCCTAGTTTTCCAGACTCAATTTCTTTTCTAAAGCAATGTAAGTGGGCAAGTATCTGGACCACACTGCTTCCATTAAGAAAAGGTTTTTGCTTCTCGCCAAGTTTATCAAGCTCTTAACTTGTTTTCCATTGAGACACAATGGTTTTTCGCACAAAACATGTTTTCCATTGTCTAGGAATAGTTTAACCAGTTCATAATGTTGGGGATTTAAAGCACCAATGTATGCGACATCTAAAAATAAATATTCAGTTGTTACCATAAAGTGTGGAATTAACAGAAGAATGAATTTTGAGACAGAATGAAATATATTTTAAAGTCATATTTCTTTAAATACCTCATGGGTAAATTTTGAGTAATTGTGATTTACATGTGGAATACAGGGATGAAGTAAATCATCAAATAAATACTGACACATTGAGATATAAATCTTAAACCAGATGATGTTTCTGAAGTACTCTAGTATGTATTTTCATTCAAGAATTAAGCAATACATTTGGAAACTTGTCAAATATGGTCGAAGACATCTTTCTATGTTTTTTTCTACTTTTCTTTTCTATGTTTATCACACACTACTGCTAGAAACATGGCTGGAATAGTGATAGTGATTGAGTGGTTATATTGCTTTCAAATTTGAAAGTAACAACAGGTTCGACTACTCAACAAAAGCAAATGCATCAATGGGTTTTTGAAATAAACTAAAGTATAAAATTAGTTGCTCCATGCTCTGAGAGCAAGTTTATTAATAGGATCACAACAGTCGTCTATCCTCACTGAACTAATGTGGAGAGGTAAAATGAAAACCTCTTATCAAGTCTGGGGAAGGGGGCGTACACTGCAGGGAATGACACCAAAGAGTTTAACATAACGTGGTAGTTGACCACGTTATGTTGAACGTTGATAGATGATCTTTATTGAAATCTGATTCGGAATTAAAAGCAGAGTTTGATAGGAATCATGGTTGTGATTGTGGTCGACAGCATATTTGAAGAGCAGTGGAGCCATTAGTGTAGATTCTGTGGACGGTCACCAGCGCCCATGAACACGTGCAACCTTAAAGGAGTCACCAGCGCGTTGCCAGCCTCTTGGGAGAGGGAATAGGATATCCAATGTAAAGGATCAGACTTAAGGGGAAACGGAGAGTTGGTCATTGAACACTTTTCACTGGACATAAAGTGGAATCTGCTACTTTACATCCATATTTTGTGACGATGTGGTATTTCACCAGTCAAGTTGACTTATTTTTGACTGCAGTCAAGTTGACTATAGCACGGCTCTACCACAGTAACATTATTTAAAAAAGAATTCATTTTATTTCCAGGTTTGCGAGCCGTGTGAGCAAAAGTTGTGTATACATATATGTATATTTATACACATAGTTGTATCCATGCTATTGAAACTTGAAAACTCCTCAATTGAAGTTGTTGAAGAACATTTTTATTTAGTGTAACCATATCCACTCTCAATAAATATTTCACAAAAATTTATTATTGGTGCAATGTAATTATGTTAATTTCAGTTTCTACACTGTTCAGTCAAAGAAAAATGGCTACATTCCATACTCGCATTAATGCATCACAAGCAACTATTGCTATTATGGTAACTATTTTGAAAATTAGCAAAGGAGTTTTTGTCAAATATGAAAAGTAATATTGATAGTGTTTCAAAAGGTACTTAATGATTTGGTATTATATGTATGTAAATTTACTCGATATAATCATTAAAATGGTTCGATTTATTTTGCAAATCTTGATGAGCAAATTCACTAATAAAATGACATTTTATGCAACAAAATCGATAAATCTGATGAAATAATATCAAATGACAAGATTTAAATAATTGTGGAAAGAAAATAATTGAATTAACTTTAAAAATCACAATACTGTTAACCATTAAGCAAGTCCTTTGTGAGAGACAACTCTCATTATAGCATCAAGTAAAAGTTATCATATTGTCATTGAATATACATTATACATGTAAC